>CAJNOQ010004092.1:0-11223 GCA_905250885.1 Didymodactylos carnosus | reverse complement strand
CCATGGGAGAAAATTTTTTCTAAAGTACCCCGATCCAGAAGTTATCGCGTACCACATAATCAACCATGGAGAAGACGAATCTGCAATCGGTTTCGACCGAACAAGCTTTTGAAATTTTTCGATTCGGTGATATGTGAGAACTTTCTGTGGAACATTCGTATTGATCCAAAAAGATCGAAACGGAAAGAAAAAAAAAATATGACGCACGATTCAATGGGGTTACCATGGTTTGTTTTCACGACATGGTTTGATACACATATATTTGATGTTATGTATAACGTGTAGAAAAAGGTACTATTCACCTTTTTTTTGATATAACAGTGACGTCTTTCTCCCGATTTTTGATGCTCGAGGAAAAATAGTTCGAATACATTCTTGCTTTATTTTGATGTGAGTCTTGTTTTTTTTGTGTTTGTATTTTTGACATTCGCCAGCGTTTACTAGCTGGATTACTTTAGAAAGGTAAAGAAAAAAGAGAAACAAACAGTCAGAACAGAACATTATTCATCTTTACTTCGAACATAACGATAAAGACTAAAGAAATACTAAAAAAAGAAACCACAGCATTGAAAACTACACTGCAAACGAGATGTGCATATTTTATTAAAAAAATTCACTTCAAGTGAATGACTTTTGTCTATTCACTCGCTGTTCACTATGTGTTGATGTATTTGCTCAATTTTTATGTTATGCACTGGAAATGAATGAACTATACACTAAAATGCCGCGTTTAGGCACATGTCAGTTACATCGGTAGTGCATAATCCACTGTATTTTCGTTGGACTTTCAAAGCAATGCAGTGCATAATGAGTGGATGGACAGTGCATCAACGCTGCCATTCACATACCATGCAATATTTTACGTACACTTAATGGCCATTTTCAGTGCATGCTATGTGCATGGCCATTGAGTAAAATGTATTTTCCTCTGTATAATGAGTCATAAGTGCTTTGTCCAACGAACCAGTATTTATTACATCAACTTGTTTCAACGTGTTCCAGTTCAAATTTTATCAAACTTGATCACGACGAACGAGTTGGAACCTGCCCTGTATCGTGCACGTTCTAATGCGTTAGAGTAAGAAACGCGCTAAACAAGTTCATTTGACAACACCTTAGATTTATTACTTTATAGCTCACTTCTTGAGACATTTTTCTCTCCTATAGGCAGCCTCTTTCACCTATTTAACATTTCTCACTATGTCTGACTTCAGCTTGGTCGAAGAGGCTGAAATCGTACTGTTTTTCTATCTCTAATCAAGCACAAAAACCATCTTCAGCCAAGCAAGATATAGCGATGAGAAAAACAGTACAATTTCTGACCTTCCCAAGTTCAGGTTTCGTTCAGAACTGATGAACTGTTCAAAACGCTATATTCAGCGAACTAAACTGGTCGAACAGTTCTTTTGAGCGAGCTGAACTTTTTAAACAGTTCGTTTTGAACGAGCTAAACTGGTCGAACTTTTTCTTCTTTTGAGCGAACTTAACGTCGTCTTTCAGCTGCTACACTGACATAGTCACACGGTGTGTTTCCCTGTGTTAGAACTTCACAGATGTCGCAGTCATTCAGAATGCTGTGGAGAGAATACTTTCGTAAGTTAAAAAGAGTGAAGCATACAGCTGGTCAATAGCAAACTAGTCGAACAGTTCTTTTGAGCGAGCTGAACGCCGACTGTGGTGGTGATTCTTTATATATATATCTGTCTCTCTGTCGTTATACATATAGGTATTTTCTTTTCGTTGGTCAGGTTTCATCCAGACCCCTAGCATTACGAAAGCCCGGTTAAAAGTAAGGCTTTCGTAACGCGCTATGGCTGGTAGAGAATCTGTGTGTGAACGTAGTAAAGCCATCTAGAAAACGCACGAGAAATGATTAGTATGCGCTACAAAAACTTTCACAAGATAAGCGCCTGTCTGACCGGACAATCCCAAGCGTTTTTCTCCATGAAGATGCGGTCAAAACTAAAACATAAGATCAGATTCGTAATCAGCAGCTCCTGGCGGCTCAGAATATGTGCGTTTAAAAGAAATCTAAGGGTGCTCGAACTTTGAATTAGCGGCACCTTACAAATGAAGAGATAAGTTTTTTTGGTACGAGATATTTGTGATCTTTCTGCGACTTTGGCCGGTAGCCACCTTACCAACTAACTCTGAAACATCGGTCGTGTGTAAAAGCGTTATCTCTGCCATTCAGTCATGTAAAATAAGACATTCAATCTGTTTTTCCCTAAAAATTGAAAAATTCGTAAAAAGTATGATTTTTTGCCTCTTGATGACGACTTTGCATGATAAGTAAGTCTTTATCTGATAAGTTAGACATATGAATCGATTCAAGTTTTCATGCTCTTTCGAAATATGACTTAAAAATAAAAATAAAGGTACAGAACAGGTTCTTTTGGTATCAGAAGAATGGTAAGTTTGCCTACTTCTTGTCATATTTTCCGCTTTTGACCACATTTTTCATCTATTTTATATTTTTGTCTATATTTGAAAAGAGCACAAAAATTGAATTGACTATGTATGTGCGAGGTTGTGCATAATTTGCATCCGCAGCGAATTCATGTTTCTCTCAATTTTTTTCTATGGAGGTATCTTAGTTATCTTCACAGGGCTTGTTGCTCAGTGACTCACTTTCAGGTTACCGGCAAACTCATACGCCAACGTCTTATTCGAAGCGAAGTGATAATATAACTATTATTTTTGAGTTCGCAGCGAATTTATATTGTGCATAATATGGTATGTATCTCATTAGATCAAGTCTCAGTTATAATGCGAAATCGCCATCAAGTGTCAAAAAGTCATGATTTTTTGCTAGTTTTTCCTTTTAAACCAAAACTTTAATGGAAAACTTAGTTTTGAATGTCTCACTTTGCATAATTTGGATAAAGAGGGACGTTATCAAGTAGGTTAGCGGGCTGATCGTAGGGTCCCGTTAACCGGACACTCAAAGCTAGCTTAAAAAATAAGAAAAAAAGAATATGTGCCTAACGAGAATCGAACTTGCCGACTACAGTGCACTATCAGAATTGACATTGGAAGTACGCGACGTTTTAACCAACTAGCTACAAGTTGATAAGTGATACAATGATTGAGAAGATATTTTAGAGATTGGTGTTTCTGTCCGAAAACGGCATTTTCGAGAATTGTGTCTCGAACATAAAATGTGGCAAATTTAATTTGCTAAATTTGATGTGTTGGGACCAGATTTTAAGAAACCGTTCCTCATGGTGAAGATCAATTTGTACAAAGTTGAGTCCAGCAGATAAAATTTAGGAAATTAAATTTGCTAGATTTTTGTTTCTGAGTTCAACTTCGGAAAACTCTTCAAGTGGTGCAAATGATTATATGATTTTTCATGTTCTCGGCGCTCCACCACACGGTAAATGTTTTACATTGTACTGACAAGTTAAGTATGATGATTGCTGAATTTAAGAAATATATTGATTTAAAAGTGCTGTCATTTGGCGAAACTTTTTCATTTGAAAGTGTTATAGCTAGACAAGTAAAACAACAATTACAGGATACAGAAATAACATTGAAGAGAACCTAATTAGGGTAACGCTGTAGAAACACGACGAGTTTAGCTATGATCAAAAAAATAGTAAGCAATTTTTAAATCTTTTATAACCGCATCCAGTCGTCGTACACTATGTATACGTTCTTATGTTTCGTTGAAAATTCAAAAAAGTACAAGTTATAAAAGGTCAGTATTTTTGTGTATCCCGCATACCGATACATAACTTTGTGCAGAGTTATTCTATTAGTTAGAATCTGGTAATTTTTATGTTATATTGTATGCAGAGCACAATTGAGAACAGTTAAAAGACCGCGTGTCATTATTGTTTTTAGAGCAATTATAATTAATAAATAAGAATAATAAATGATAAATAATCGTTAATCATCCTTTATCGTTCTCTTATAAAATCTTATTTAGCGGGAGGCTGCAAATGCACGCTCGCATCTTGTCGCATTTGGAGTAATAATATATGTAATATAGCCAAGAAAAGTTGTATATGTTATGTGCTGTGAAGATGTTTCTTGTTTATCAACTTGTCAACTTTTATTTCATTTTCTTTCATTTTAATTCCTATTTTAGTTTATGGTTTATTAAATATATGAAATAAAGAAAAACGAACTCACAAATGATCATTCGACCATTCGCCGTCGTCACAAACACTTTTAAATTTATCTTGTGACTAAAACCCTAGTCAGAAACTTATCTTACTAAAATTCTAGAATAAGCTTATTAAGGTCTTAGTGAGATTTCGCTTACATTTGTCTAAGATCTTAGACCAATCTTCCAAAGATTGTTAGATCACAAAACTTTTTAAGGTTTTAAGTTAATGTTATAGGATAAAAACAAAAAACAAAAAATAAGAACTGACATTGAACATTTACACATAAACAACTGTAGAAGAAGACATAAAATTATATTTCAGTCATTGTTTTTCGTTTTTTATTGCCTTGCCCATTACTATCATCATGACTATTTAGTTTTCGTTTATTTGAATTTGTTTTGTTCGTATCAGTTATATATTCACCCTTTTCCATAATAATTTTTAATACCTTTTGATTTGATTCGGACATGAGATTATAATTTTCAAAACGTTGATTCAATAAATCATTGTATGCTTCGTCGTACTCATTCGTTGAACAATTACCACCGTATTTTTTTTTCAATTTTTGTATTCGTTTTCTGTCATCTTTTACTGTACTCATATAAAAGCCAAAGCAATTACTAGGATGATAATATAATTGATACGTTGGATATAATCGATGATTACTTTTACTTATAGGACCTTTGACAAACACCGACTTTGTTTCACATAAGGCAAATTCATTTAATTTAAATGCTTCTTTGCATACTTGACATGTTGGCCATCTTGTACCACCACAATTTGTTTTGGCGCTATATGTGATTAATTTAGCTGTATAATGAGGAAATCGACCGAGTGGCATGTTTCAATGCTTTGTATACAACAATACATAAGGTTAAGAATTTATAGTATCGAAATGAAGATAAAAAAAGGTGTATTACATATTGTTATGAAATTACAAGAAAGAGAAGAAAGAAGGTAAGAAGATGCAGAAAAGTTAAGGAAAGAAAAGAACGCAACGTTGATTAAAAACCTAACCGAGATCAGCTGCCTCTACTACCTTTTGAAAGAGCAATCATGCTGAGACATAAATATCTATTGTCGTCTTATGTAAAAATATAAGAAAGCATCCGTGGTTATAGGAGAGGTATTATCGTTTCTTTTTCATCCAAAACTTTGCCTTATATTAAAAAAAGTTCAGTTTATGAACTGAAGAAGAAATAATGTACAAGTGGCATTCTTATTCAAACATGTGTGACTATTAAAAAGAAGTTTCAAGTGCTTGCGCTTCCAGTGACGAAATCTATAGGTTAATTCGAGTGTATGAGATTATTCGATGATTTTGGATATTTCGGATATATTTATAAGTGCGTCGGACATATTCAAAACATCATTCAAGGCGAACTTCTTGAATAATAATTTCATCCATCATGTCTTCCGGGCATCCGTTCACTAAAGAAGTTAAAGTTTTTGTGCTTCGTGTATTAAATTTTATTGCAAACGAGAAAAACGATCGACTGATTTCGCTCTTTAATGTCGATGAAAGAATTGCAAAGATATTAGATATTTCGGAGAGAGTTGTGAATAATCTGAAGAAGGAAATGAATGATTTAAAACAACAGGAAGAAGAAAAACTACAGGAACATTAATAACAATATGTAAAGATGTAATGGGTTCACCTCCTTCTTTTCATTATTTATACTGAGGTTTTCACACTTCCTTCTCTTAAAATAAAAGTTTAGATCAACAACAAAAACAGGAAGACAGTGACGTCCAAGAAAAAGAAGTCAGACACCTGAGAAGTCGGAAAGCGATGCTTTTTCATCATTTTACACGCGTTTTACGACTTACGGTCTAGTGAATACATTAGAAAATTAGGTACTTTTGCCGCGCAGCTCATTGAATAAGAAAAACAAAATTTACGCAAAAACCACGTAGATTATGTCGACGCCAGAAAAGAAGTCAAAGTATAATTATAAGGAACCCGCTGTCGGATTCACCGAAAACTTTTGCACATAGCATCCGATTTTTACCTAATTTGGTGCTGCGCGGCAAAAGTACCTAATTTTCTAATGAAGCGAACGATTTGGTATCGTCTTTTATGGTGCATTTTTTTAAGAATTATCTCGAAAACGTGCAGCTAGCATGTTGTTTTGTTTTAAAGAAAGACATTGAACTTCACTTTTTTGCGTTTCTTCTTCCTTAGTTTAATTACCATTTATTATTTATGTATGATAATAATAAAAAAGCAAAATAAACTGATCAAAACTAACCTAGCGTTTTAAGTCGATCGCTAGACAACTCACTTTATTTATTTTAAATTCAGTTAGTAAAGATAATTTCTATTCTCCATTTTTGGATATTCATCTATTTATTATTTACCAGATTCATGTGTTTCTCTAACGAATGGAGATTACGCCGTAAGCGTTTATGAACGCAAATTCAGTTCATTCGCTGGTGATATAACTTATAATTGTTCAATCGATTCCAGTACACTGTCACTCATCACTGATGATGCCACTGCTCACTGTCACTTATCTAATCGAAACGATACAGTATTAATTGTAGATTGTAAAAATATTGCTGGGTATGCTCGACGAAATTTTCCCTTTCAAATATTGAATGAAACATTCATAATTACATTAAACCCAAAACCACTATCTCAAGTTCAAGTTATCGTCGACGTTGATGCATTTTACTCTACAATTATCTTACCACTAACGTAAGTGAGTCGAAGGATGTTTGTACTACTATCCGTCCCAAAATACAAGGACATCGGTTACTTTTTTGAATAATTCAAAAAAACAAACAAAAGATAGAGACTTGCAGTCTTCACTAGCCAAGGCCTGTAGCTATGTTGTACAAAATAAAAACTAATTTGGAAAAAATTTCAAAGACCGGTATTTCAGGTTTCCATCTTTTCTCGTTTCCTAAAGGTAGAAACCTGCGGTCTTCACCATTTTGTAACCAAGGCCTGATTGCATCTTTTCATATATGGGGATTTGTAAATCTCGGAATTTTCGGGTGGTGTACCTCACATTTTCTTGACGCATGTCTTACTGACTACTTAATCGAAATTATGCTTGCACTTAAGTTTAAATATGACTGTTTGAAATCATTCTTTAAAATTTATTCTAATATTTATAATTATAGAGCAGAGTTTTTTCTTTGAAATGAGGTCTCTTCTAAAACTCTGCCACTTATCGGTCAAGAACTGTATTCAATTTACTAAAGTGTGGTTAAATCATTTTTGAAAGTCATTTGTGAAAAGTAGGAGAAAAGTGTCTTATTCCATACATAATACCCGCTTTCCAGTCATAGTTACAAAATTAAAAATTTCCAGATGCTCAATGAATCAAACCTGAGGTAAAAACCAGTGAGGGCCTGAAATACAGTGGTTGTCGTAAAACGCATGTAAAATCATAAAAAACCATCACAAAGAGCCCGCCGACCTCTCATCTTATAGAAAAATGTTTGCTCTACATATGTAATGACTCAAAACGTTTTGTATGTCCAGATCCTTGAGATTTGTATCAAAATTTAAAAAAGCAAGAAAATGATAATACCTGTACCTATTTTCAATATTTGATTTAAAAGTATATCGTCCTGGTGTTTTAAAATGTTCTGTTATATATGAATCGATGCAGAATTGCCTGCTCTAAACAATGAAGTAATATTTATTTTGGGATCACCATATGCATGATCTACATTTAAAAAGTACTGAGAAAAATGCAATTTTGAAAATATGGAATTTTTTAGTTTTCTTTTATTTAGTCCTAGATAGTTAAACACATTATTATGTTTAGGAGTGTTAATTTAGTGTTACTTTGGAAAATAAATGTAAATGAATCATTTATATTTAAAAAATAAATATAAATAAATGAAAAGAAAATTTATCTTTATTTTATAAAAGTAAATGATTCATTTACATTTATCCATTATAAATGAACAATAAAACGAAATTAACATCCCTAATTATGCCTAAATACACGATCTTCTAGAGTAAGCATTCCTTTTTCAAACGAGCCGTGAACGAATTACAGGAGTTTGATAGTTTTTCAGAAAATCAGAAAATACGAAGATGTGTGAAAATTCACGTTTTCTGGTAACAAGAGTGACCCTCGACAAAGTGCTTGATCTCTAGTTTTTTAAAAATGCACTTTCAGAAAGAGTTATTGCAGGGTTAGTGGTTATTTTCTATACTCTTTCGAATGAGACATAAATAAAAATAAAATAAAATTTGCCTCCGGACAGTGTGGTCGTACTAGGTCGGTTTTAAACATGATTTTCATTTATATAAAGTCATGTTTGATCATCAATAGATCAAAGAATGTTAACCGAAGAACGAGTTGGAAGCATCAGGCTGTCGGCTTGTCCAAACGTAACGCTGTTACAGTTTTGACACACTTTTTCTCAATTATCTCGAAACGTTTGAGAGCTAGAAAGTTCGTCCAAACGCCATTCGACGCAGCTCATCATACTCTATGTATGCTTTAAAAACAAAGTTTTTTGGTTGAAGTCTGGAGCTTCGAGAAAGGTTTTTCCATCTCGTAACGCTGTTACATAAAAATACCCTAAATTTGGAGTGCTCTTGCTAAAGTTCTAATTTTCTGCGAAAGCCATTCTTTAAATGAAATGCCCCTCGAGCAAATTTTGTAAAGCATCGAACGTGCTTTTCAGCGGTAAAAAAAATTTTCTTCTAACTATTTTTACTCGCGTAAAAAAAGCAAAATACAAACGTAAGGCTGTTACATTTTTCGTAACACTATTACACATTTTTTTGTCACACCATTTTACGGCACTCAGCGTTCTTCAAACAACTTCATACTTATAGCTTGAGTACTTCCAGCCTTCCTGAGGATACTCCACTTGCAAAAAAAAGTTCCAAAAGGTGCCTCAGGCTTTTAAATCGAGTCGGAAGTTCAAACTTGCAAGTAGCCCTTGTGCCTCGACTAAGAAATATTTCTCAAAACAAAACCAGCCATTTGGTAGAGAATTGAATTCTCTATTCGACAGTATATTTTTAAAATTATTTTACAAAAGTCTCTAGGTCAGAAAATTAAAATTAAAGTTTTCAAAAATTTTAAATTTAAATTTTTTAATTAAATATTCAGTTTTCTTCCAAAATAAAAGCCGAATTCGTGATCAGCATGAAAAACTACGTCTGGTGATGGACTCCGACCGATTTCCCGATGAAAAAGCAAAAAAAAAACTTGATCCGGGAAGTGTCGCGTTGCGTGGACAATCCGATGTACAGTACTTAGACTATTTTTGCGATGATACAATCATATTAGTGGACAAAACTACACATGTCTTGATACTTCTGACTCGTTCTTCGGTTTTCTGAGTGAATGGTGAATTTTTTAATATTATGTGAAAAGAGAGACTGGAAATCCTAATTTTCGTAACACTTTTTCGTAACGGAGCAGAGTCCATTCGTTTTTTGGACAGACAGTAATACAATTATTTACAACTTATTTTCTACGCCCGACTATTAATATCTTACCTATTCGTAAACGGCTTTCTTAACATTCTTCGACTTATTGATGATGAAACATGACTTTATACAAATGAAAATCATGTTTAAAACAATTTTCATGAAAATACTAATTCTAATGGTACTCATTATTGAGCATTTTTCAGCCTGTTCCGCCGATTGTATTTCAATGTATTATAGTGCACTTTGTAGAGAATTTTATTCTCTACAAGGTATGCTAAAAATTGTTCTTAGAACTTACGAGGGAACACATGTAAGTGTTCCCTCGCTTTTTGAACGAAACCTAGTGGGTTATAGGTTATCGATGATGCTGATTTCGAGTATGGATATGACAGCTATCCTTAGGGCTTCGAAGACCCGGTTTTCTGGAAAACCAGTTTTTCAGAAACTCTAAAAAACACTTAACGCTATTCTTAATAAGCCATGCTTGTAGCCCGTACATTTCTGATTAAAATGAGAGCTCTCTCAACTCAACATGACTTTTCTTTGCAAAGTTATAGAATTTACAAGAAAAGCCCTAAATATTGAGGTATGTTTAAATTTCCGAAAAAACCCAATTCCCGAAATTACCATAATTTACTATTCACAATACAGATTCATCCATAAACCAAATACAGAAAATTACAAGAAATTACCTAGATTCACTAATCCCTCTAAACCAAATTTCCTAGAAATTTCGGTAATTAACCACTAACGAAAAAGAAAATCTCTCAGTAATTTCCTAAATTGCAAACATTTTCAAAACTAATTAATAAGTACTGACTACTAGCACTTACTAATTTTAAGAAATTTCAGCAATTTCCACGTAGTTTTGGCAATTACAGAGAAATTACTGAAATATCTTTTATTTCTTAGACAGATATCCATTAGAATTACGACTCCTATCTCCGACAATAGGAGAATTTATAGAAATTTCGGTAATTTCGAGGAAATTTTGGTAATTACTGGGAAATTTTTGAAAGGAGTAGTATCGATAAGTCGGTTTTTCGTTTCAAAAGATTTCCGATTGAAAGTCACATATTTGGAATCAGCGTCGAATTCTGAACAAAATGGCCGATTCAGACTTTTTTTGAAAAAATTTTATTTTTCGCCTGCCAAAACTGCCCCCTCTCCCTCTTTGGAACATTGAAAATTTAAGTTGTGCAAATTCTTTAAGAAGTACATCACTAGACGTAGAATTCAACGCTGATTCTGAAGATTTATTCGATTCCACTCCGATGCCTTGCAGAAAATTTGTAAATTACTTTTTTCAGCTGGTGGAGGTTTCGGCCTTCCTTCGGTTTCGCCCGTCAGCCGACTTACCAACGTTTGTCAAAAGTTTGAAACACACACTATCGTGTTCAGAATTGATTTTTCTATCTATTAGATGTCAAAATAATATCATATAACCATGTTTTGTGCTTTTTAGGTCAAAAACAGAAAAAACGACGAAAAAGAGCGGTTTTTTCAACACTTCGATCTAATACTGTAGACTAAAAAAGGCTTGATCTCATGAGTGAGGTACATGAGTAGACTCAATTTTTCACGCTGATTCCGAATATGATCTCAAAATCAAAAACAAAGTTGGGGAACACGACCAGAAATTTAAAATACAGGGATATTCCACTGTATTTGACCTTTAGCACCTGA
>CAJNOQ010004091.1:0-18374 GCA_905250885.1 Didymodactylos carnosus | reverse complement strand
TTATTGCATAAAATTCTCAAATATGAGTTCGAAAGATGATACATTATATTTCCAAAAAGTATCTCTTCCGGCCAAGAGTCTTTACAGAGATATTCACTCAGTCCGATACATGCCGATGTACAAGAGTACAGCTGTCAAGTAACGCCCTCAGCGAATATCTCTGTAACGGCTGTTGGCCGAAAGTTGAATCCATCATCTTCTGAATCCGGATTTGATCAATGAAAATGGTACTATAGATTTTGACAAAACAAAGGCCATGTCTTAAATAATTTCATAACTGTCTTATGAAATTTCGACATGAGTGATATTATGAACTTATGCAAGTTATTTATGGCTATAATTTGCATGCTCTTTTCCTACGGAAAAGTAGTTCTCATCGATTATTCCACCAACGACTCTTTAGCCAGTAAGGCTTTTCCCTTCTTTTGTAATACAATTTAATTCTGAACAGTTAACTTTTTCGTTTTCATCTGATCTATATTAATATCAAAAAGACATAATAAAGACTGATACACTCATTTGTCTATACATTTGTTGTATTAATTTATGAGATATTTATCAATCGATGGGAAAGTATGTGCCAGTGTGGTAGATTTAGCCATGTGTAGAACTACATTTGTCGGTTTTTTATCAAGTAGTGCCACTAATTCTATGTTGCATCATGCAGCTAGCTTTACTAAGAAACTACTTTGCAAACTCACTCTGACACTGCTTGTACACTCAACCCTCTAACACATATACCAATAGGTGTGTATCTGTGTGAACAAATGCAAAATACGAATGAATGCACTTCACTAACATAAAAACAGCAAATGTAGCTGCTACACTTGTGAAAAATATGGCTACATCTACCCTACCGGCACACACTTTTCGATCGATTGATAAATATCTCATAAATTAATACAACAAATGTATAGACAAATGAGTGTATCAGTCTTTATTATATCTTTTCGATATTAATATAGATCAGATGAAAACGAAAAAGTTAACTGTTCAGAATTAAATTATATTATAAAAGAAGGGAAAAGCCTTTTTTTGCCAAAGGGTAGTGTCACAGTTTTCATCCGTTAAACCTTACCTCGAAATTTTATTTCCCTTGCTTCTTGACAAACGGCACAAGGCGAACAACACCATGTTGTTAACCAATCTGCACATGGTTTCTCTTCAAGCTGGTATTTTAATCTCAGTGATTCTCTTTCTCCTTTATGAATTAAACAACACAATGAGAAGTGTGCTAATATCCAATAACAACAGCACTCTTTCAAGCAAAGTGATCCATTGATTTTCTCTGCGTTTACTCCGTATAGACATGGTAAACAGCACGAACCAAATATACAAATGCCACAATTATCAAAACACCCACACAATGACTCTAAATAGTAATGATAAAAATTGTTTGTTTATTTTGCTAAGAAAATACATTGCTTTTATCACCTTGCCATTTTCGTTCAGCTATATACGGTTGCATGAATTGATTATTCAGATAAGAAAAACTGATTTGTACTCGTGGAGGGTAATTTTAGTAATTACAGAAGCGATATTGTGCCTGGATTTTTTAACCTCATAAAATAATCACGCCAATATATGGGTACTGATTGCGCTGCGCTAGTTGTCATATTTTTCAAAATAGATATTATTAAATATGCATATTCTCACTGAAGCGTAAAATATATAGCCCTCCTCGTATTTTCCTTACAATTTTTTTCTTTTCAATCCTTAGACCTGATTGTTTTTCTCAAAACATGCGTCGTTAAATTCTCTACAAGGCTTGATCAAACTTATGTCTATAGAAAGTTAGGGAGGAAAATTAAACGAAGAATACTCAAAATGATGAAACAAACCAACTGTCTAAGCCGAACAAAGTTTTGTTCAACCGCTTTTTTCTGTGAGCTGAGTGATAAAAAGAAGAGAATATACGCATTTTGTAGCCCTCGAAAAGCTCTATCAACCAGTATTAGGTACATAAATGCAAAATCAATCTTTGAAGCTTTGCCAAATCTAGTTGTTTGAATGTGGAGCTTATGGAAAATGCTGCATAACGAAGTTAAAATAGCAGCGTTCATTTTAAAAGAAAAATGAAAGAACAGTCTACACAGCCGCTTTAAACAAAGGAAACATTTTATGCAATAGACATAAAATACAGAGTTCATAATTACGAAAAATCAAACCGAATCACTTGGAATTTCTAGAACAGCAGTAGACTTTTGTCTTCCAGATATCGATGGCAGGAGAATTCTCAAAGCACTTTTACCTAGAACGTATTCTAAAAGTTTCAAGTGATTTGGTCCGATATTAACAGAGTTATAAACTTTCTATTCCACTACGTGCATAGCATAGAATATCATCCTTTGTTGAAAGCGGCTGTATAGACTGTTCTTTCATTTTTCTCAACAATCTGAACAATATTTCCGAACTTAACTAGCTACATGGAAATGTTGCTAAAACTGACTGAAATGATATCTTTTGATAGTGAAACATTCACCTTAGATGCCATCAGGTTCTGATAAAACTAAAATAAGCTAGAAAAACTGTTTGGGATGACTTCTGAGCCTTCACCTTATTTTCAGAAGCGCTTCCATTTGCAAAAACACCACTTATAAGAAACAGATCTTGTAATCGGATATTCAGAAAAATATTCACTATTTAGCATATCTGCCGTGATAAACTCCGGTATACCAATAATAACATACTGTTCCACTCGGTAAATCATATTTTGAAGTGCTTCAGAGAAGTCCAGCCCTCCTCAGTTACATCTACTTAAACTCAGGCCCCCTATTCAGACGTGTTGGTTTGGTCGTGCTTCGACAAAACGCCACTGATTGTATCGGGAGAGGGAGCAAATCTCCTAAAAAGCATTCACACGACTGGACTGTCTCCTCATTTCATTTCATATGTCGCGTGTATTTTGAAGAGGATGCTAGTGTGGAGTAGCTCAGCGTGTGTCTAGACATATTGTTCATTCTGACTCTGGCATTTTAATGTGCTGCGGTTTCTTCAGTTCTGTATTAATCGACCGTTTTGAATTATATTTCTGTCACTAAGTTTCGAAATGCAGATATGTGGTTTTTCCTAACTGCTTTCTATCAGATTTGAAGTTTTTCAAAATTTATTTTTGTAACAACAGTTCAATCTGACAATCAACGTTGCGCCATAACAACGTTAGTGCACTATTTATCACGTTCCTCCAGCAAATCACACACAGCTCATTCTATTGCAACAAAGTTTTAAAATATTTCCTAGTAAGAGGACAAAAGGTGCACAGACAGCAGACTTTCCATGAAATTTATTTTCGATTTTTTATACAACATTCGATAGAGGACAACAAGCCATCATAATACTCATAATACTGTGATCGTAATACTGAATTGTGCCTGTAATTCTCAATTTTCTCCATCAGAACTCGGGTTTTCAGCAAAAACAATATCATATCCGGAATAGGACCAAAAACTGAGTCGACGACTGTGTATTTCGAAATTTTTAGTTGATTTTCATTTTTTGCTAAAAAATCTCGGTAATTCTTCAACGTAAGCTAATCAGTTCGCGAACTGAAGGTCTGTGGATCAATACTCTATGTGTTCATTTCTTCAGTGTTCCTCTAGTAGCTCCTGGTACGATTCTGATAAGATTTTGACGAGTTCCATTCAAGAAATCTAATAAAACTGTGAAAGTATCTGAATATTTTTTCAATCAGGAATATAAAATCCTGTTTCAAATCCTGTCAGATTCATGGACACTTTGCGGCTAGAAATTTCGATCAGGATTCAATCGTCAGAAAAAAAGACCGATTTCTGACAGGATTCCTACCGAACCCGTCGAGCTCCCACTCCGCCTCTTTTTTCCATAAATCATCTTTTTGGCCTCTTTTTTGGGAAAAATCTGATTGATGCTATATATAAGCTTGCCCGAAGAGGAAATTTTTAGCAATCTGATCATGTGTTCAGTAAACCGATCCCCTCAGTGATACCTATGGTAAGAAAGATGCGCAAGGATGAGGTATGGAAGAAGACGGATGAAGACTTTATAATGGCTGCAAAGTGATCAATTGATTACAGACCAGCCTCTCAATACAAATAATGGGAATCTGCCATATTAAACAATTTAAAATCAGCCTTTCAAAGTATATTTTTATTTAGAATTCAGTAGATCTGTGAAAAATTTCGAACACAATGATAAATGTTTTTCAGTCTTTAGACCACATGTAAAAAGGGGTACTGAACTTGTGTTTGTGATACAAACTTGAAAATTTTCAAACGTCACATTGATCAGACACACATTAGCGAGTATTCGAACCGAAAGAGTTGATAGCATATTGTTTGCTTATGCTCATATGGTTTGAACAAAAATTCGATAAACCATCTGATGAGGCCCTTAAGCAAGGCCCAAACGCGTAGTGGAATGCTTCATAGGAGAAAAGATTAAAAATTCTCAAAGCAAAGAAAATAGATCAATGCAAATGGACTAAAAATCACGAATAAGAAAACTTACATTCATTCCAATACTAGTAGCTTACTCACCACCAAACATAATCATATTCACCCTCACCCACCCTCACAGGTCTTTAGAACTCAAAAATGAAGAGTATAATGAACTTCGCGATGATTAGAAAATGAGATACCAATCTAGGTAGTATGAAATGTCGAAGAAAAGACTATTATGTATCGGGTCGAGAGTTGAAACCGGCTGAGTTTTTTCCAACCAGACCAGAAGGTTTACGGGTGGGTTGAATGCGTAGTTCAACTGGTAAAAAACCGCAGGATTCAGTTTTGGAGGCATGTGGTTGTAACAAATATGTTCAGAAAAGTCAGAACTATGACCAGTGAAAAACTGAAGTCCTAGAGACAAACTTTTTTGTACTTTTGTCTTCGCTATTATTCCGCCGATTTTCCAAGTAAATCTTGTTTCTAATTTTGCCATGTTCAGTTATTTCTAAGCTAACCACCAGATTAGGCATGCACCGAGCCCGAGTACTGGATACTCCACACTACTCGACTACTCGATTGTTCCAGTCTATTATCGAAACCAAAATATAAGACCGGTGGCCTTTCTTCGAACAACTGTTGAACAAAAGTAGATGGAGACTCGCGGTTTTGCTATCCGATAGCAAAGACTTAAGAGCGTATTCCTTTAAGCAGAAAATATTTAGAAATGCTTTTCAAAAGCCGGTTACCGAGATCTCTGGAAAACGGTTTCCTAACTGGATAAATCGACATAGCAAGAAACTGATTTTTTTCATAAATAAATAAACTAAAGTATTCTCCACAAAACAGAACCCAAGGTGAGAGCTTCATCTGCCATGGTTACGCGGGGGACGAGGTTTTCTTGAAAGCCCTAGCTCTTCGTTTCAGTCAATGAGTCTCAGCAATGCATGGAAACATAAGTTTCGACAATGCTGAATCTCGTGGCAATATTTGCTTTAAAAAAAAAAGGATTTTAAAATTTAGCGAAAACCAAGTTCTTCAAAGTTTTCTGTCTGTTTTCCCCTATTATTAAAAAATTCACAATTCACTCACAAAACATCAGAACGAGTTCAACGCTTCATGATGAAACAAAGATTGACTTGGCGATCAACCTTGACTGAGATATTGAGAAAATACTGCGTGGGACGTTTATTCTAAGCCATCCGTTAACCCAATCTAATATAAGGAAAGTATGTCACAATATGCAAATTTCCGCTTGATCATCTTTGTGCTTGATTAGAAAAAAACTGGCGGGCGGGAAAATGGCAGAATAGAATCTGTTTATAGGCATTTAAATAAAAACTGCAGAAAACCCTTCTATTTTTAAGCTGCTTGTATCACACTCTCTGAATCTTGATATTGCATATTTGCAATGGCGTTCCTTAATCTGTTTCATCAAGTCTAGAATTCAATTCACTTGCAAAACTTGAAAGGACGGGTGCATATAAGCTAAAGAATGGACCCATTTTTTATTTTTTGCTTAAAATGGTCATATGAGAAGAGGAACACTATGAACATCTGATTTTAGGTGCTTTTGAATGGTTATAGCCGTTCCAATCCAGATAGGATCTTCATTTGGCAGCTACCATTACAGAGCACCATTAAAATTTTTCTCGTGCGGTTTTCTCTGCCACTGTAGGAGCATATAACAAATGAACACATAATTATTAAGCTCTTTTAATTCTCGACAAATTGATCTATTCACAATAGCTTCACTCGTTGTGGTCCATATATTTGTGATTAAGAACTTTTCATGAGAGTCAAGACAAGTTGGATAGTCCGATGGGCAATATCCAATCATTCTTTTGCTTCGATTGCTCTTCATAAAAGTGGGCTTCCTATATAAAGGACTACATGAGCGTCTAGATGGGGCTCTCATACAGCTGGTGATATTTTACCAATTCAACCATCTAATTGGAATGTAACAATATCGTTTAGGTATTGAATATGAATGGGTATCTTATTATGAAATGGGCACCAGGTGCTTCAAATGGAATCAGCTATGTAGGTTTCAAGGGTTTCTTAGAATCCAATTCAACCAAAAAATGCATATCATCAAGAATCATAAGAGATGTAGAGGTCGCCCATCCGTAGAATTGGTATCGGGCAATCTCTCTGTAAAAGACTATTATTTTGCTTCTTTGAGTTTTTGAGCACTAAACTAGTTTTTCAAAGATCCTCTTGAAAGGATCTTTGAAAAACTAGTTTAGTGCCCAAAAACTCAAAGCAGCAAAATAATAGTCTTTTGACGTAGGACCAATAACGTAGTATTGGACTCCACACTAGGACTCATTGTGCGTCAGCCATTTTTTCGGTGACATTGGTTATTTTCCAGATCAAACTACCATCAAAGGAGACAAATTTCATTCCATCTACTATTTGTTTTATGCTTAAGAGTTGTTGCTGTAAGGTCTCTTGTTTTAATGCTAGACTAGACAAAGATGTATCTTTTTCCTCGATGAAGACTTTTATTTGACGTAGCTCGTTCTGAGCGGTCTCTACTAAATATGTGATAATTCTTTACTTAATCTACTACTATCATTCGACAGTGTTTGACTGCCCTCCGTTAAAACCATTAGCCTATCATGATATTTTTATATCACGTAAAGTTTAAGTGTTTGAATCAGGGTACTTGTATGACTAGTAACATTCGACATTGTGTTTAGTCGTTCGGATTCCATAGTTTCACATTCCATCGTGTGAGGTTCCATGTTTCCTTGCTTCATCATGGCCAATGAAGGAGCACTACTATTTGTTGTTAGTGCACGGACGGTATGATCGCCGTTTACCAAGAGGTTCATCTTCGACTTTATGTTTTGAAGCGATGTTGCGAGAGCTTGTTGATGTTGCTTTGTTAGAAAATGTGAACCAATATCACCTCGCATAATCTAAATATTCATAATCACAGAGTATATTCTAGAATTTATCAGGAAATAACTTGCAAGATCTATACATCCATAATGAATCAATTGACAACATATCTTTACTTTAGAACATGTCTTCTTGTGTTTTTGTAATACATTAAATGATGAAAATTGTTCACCACAAACCCCACATTTATCAAAATGGTCCTACCATCCCGGAATAGAAGGCCTGACAGAAGCGAAAACTTTTGAAAAAGCGCTATAGGGTGTTTTCACCAAAAAAGCGCGATGTGCGAAACCATCATAGAAGGCGATGGCCTGCTCTTCTGAGAGGAGCGGGCGTAGGGGGTAGTACAAGAGTGAAACGTTCATTACACCTGCATTTTGATGTAGTAAAACTAACTACTTGTTCTTAAGCATGCACCAGTTTTTGACTGCTATTAGAGCATCCCAAAAAATTATTATAGATCGGTTATCAAGACTCGCCCATAGCTGCGAAACGTCTCATTTTGTAAAAAACTGTTTGCTCTACCAAATGCATTTATTAAACAAATTCTAAAGGTTCTTCTGACAAGGCTTCAAGCACTCGAAAGTACATGTGACCATGAACAAAAACTGTTCGAACACTTCTTTTTCATAATTGCTGCATTTTTGAATGCCTTAAGTTTTGTCAGAAGAACCTTTAGAATTTATTTAACAAATACATTTGGTAGAGCAAGCAGTTTTTTACAAAAATGAGACGTTCCGCAGCTATGGGCGAGTCTTGATAACCGATCTATAATAATTTTCTGTAATGCCCCAACAGCATTTCTCACTGAATTTCACTTCTAATAGTTCTATTTCTCTTTCGAAACTTCTATTGCGCAGAAGCTAGAAGATATATTTAAACTTGTTCACAATCTTCTCTAAAGATTATGAATAATTTTATATCGGACACAAGAAGTAATGATTAGAATGAAACAGCACAAAGAGTGTATAGCTCCCAAAGCATCCAAATAAATTTCTCAAGTAATGGAGTTTATCTCACTTTTGCTCTTTCTCTTAACTTTAAAATCAAACTAAAATCTACATGTCTTTTGTCTAACGTTTTGGGAAAACAGAGGGTATGAAGATAGAAACTATTCCCATAAGCATAGTTTCGAGCGAATATCTAGAAAATGGGTATAATAATTCGAGTAAAAGGACTTTTAGCAAAAGAAAATGTGCTGTTGTTAAATATTTTGAGCAAAAAGTTAGTTAAGGAACAACAGTTTGAGCAAAACAATTTTCAGCAAAATTACCATTGAGCAAAAACTGATGAGCAAAAAAGTGAGTAACAGATTATATGTGTATCATTTTTATAATAGAACTGTAGCCATTTTTCCCAGTAGTTGATGAGTATTGTTGGATGCGTCATCATTTAGTGAAAGTTGACATATCTTTTAAGGAAGAAAACGATGCTGAAACAAAACTAGAGATTCAACTTTCCCAGTAGCTGATATGCATGAGTTGATATGAAATCATTAATGAGTTGAAATTAAATCAATTTAAAAAGTTAAAATGGACTTTTTGATTGGTATATCATTCGTCCCTAGTAAATCTAAGAATGCATGATACACAACAATTTGTAAATTGTCTTTTCTGTGTTTTCTCTTTTGTTCTTCCAATGTACTTTTCATTTTTGCTCATATTTTTATTCAAAATAGAAATTTACTGAAACGAATTTTTCTCATTTTCTATTTGGTCAAACGCCTGTTGCTTAACTAAATTTTTGCTCAAAATTGTTTTGTTCATTTTCTTTTGCTAAAAGTCGCTTTCTTCATATTATTCTTGCACATATTCGAGGTTACCTTACCTTTAAGGTTACCTTTTCGAGGTTATCCTACACAAATACGCCAGTATCCATTGTGACAGTGGATGTGCAGAATACTTGTGCGTTTATCGACAAGCACACAGCTTTTTCTTCTCTTTCCAGGAACTCGAATCTCTACGAAAATATCTTCAATATCGTCATATTTGTGGACTCCAGTCGCCAGCATGTCATCAGTACGTTCTTCACACACTACAACTCTATTATCATCCGGGAAAGTATTTGTAACAGGTGGTGCAGATGGGAATCGAGTTTCATTGTCGAGTTGCGAAGTGTGCGATTTGTAGAACTCCTAACTAACTGAATCAGACTGTTTTACTGTTTCGAAACTGATATTTCTGCACATTGATTATTTTTGTCAGGTGATGGTGTACTGCTTGTTGTACTTCTCAGAAGAAACTAGGAATTTAAGTGATTGAACACTGGATTATGCAGAATTTTTTGGTGAATGCTGTGTTTCAACTGCTAAGATGTCAGAGTCGTGGGCACGAGTTGAGTGGAATGATAAATAGCTGACTGCGGTTCTAACAAAAGCTGATGTCGAAAAACAAGTTCAAACTGTAGAAAGTGCGTTTCACGAACAAAATATGTTCTGACCTGAAATGGTATGTTGATGCAAGGGGCAGAAGGAAAGCATTAAGAAGCATGAATGCGTCAAGTGCTCGCAATGTTCTTGAGAAACGAACAACTTGATACAGGAGCCTGTTCACTCCTGTTGTTTCCAGAATTGTGTCCGTCGTACACTGTAAAGCGTTTCCTGGCGCTCTCGCACTGATGATGTAAAGTTCACACGAAAGTCTCGCTGCAACAGAAAGTTTGTTGAATTGTGTTGTGAGATACGTGTGTTAGTTGGACGTCAGTTTTAGCGTTAGTATAGGGTCAGGCAGTTTCAAGCACACTTTACTGGAAACATTGCGAATAGCATATATCGATAGTTTCGCGTTCGAGGAAAATTTGGGAAAATCGCAGCAATCAAGTTTGTATAGAATGAAGAAAGACTTACGCTTATTTACCCTCATCTACTCTGATATCACATTTTGAACGCAATACGCGGCGGAAAGAATACTACCTCATGTACTCCTGCCACGCATTTGTAGCGATCAGACGAAACATGAGAGAATGCTTTTGTTATTTTTGTGTACAAACACATATCCAGGAATATATTTGCTCCCGTCTAATATGCCATGGGCCAGTAACTGTTGATTTTATTTCTCTATCTTGTTCAAAACGTACTTTGACGACCCATACTTCGAGTAATGTCCGAACAATTTCTTAAATAGAAGTTGCACTACTAACTTGACTAGCCAAATTAAGTGCTTTTTCTAGATTGAGTGAGTAGATCGGAGCAAATATATTCCTGAATTCACTTTACCATAACAGACTGGTTGTTGTTGTTTTGAAAATTCATCATGTGCAATTTAAAATTAGTTTTTCGATATTCGACCTCCTGATAGTAAAGCATCGGTATGAGAAGAATATCAGAATAATAGATAACACCAGTACTAGGAAAGAACAAAACCGTAAGTTCAGCGCACGATAATTGAATAGAATAAATGCACCTTTATTTGGCATGCCCTATTTTGGTATAATACTGAAATATGACGTAAGTGGAATGGGCGGTGGAAGTCGATATTTTATTGTCGAACAGAAGGAAATTTGTTGTCTTTGTGGCAGCTATGATGGATTTTCTTAGCCATAACGCTCTTTATCACCAAAACTCTTGAACACTACCAGCACCTGCTGCCGACGTGTCTTCAGTTGCAGCATTTGATCTAAAGTAAAGAGGATGTGATAGCATAAGAAGAAAGGAAGCTTCCTACATCTCCTGCTTTGTAGATGGCGCGAAAAGGGGAATCTCTGGTCTATGGGAGTAAATTGGCTGAAACATCAGCTATGTTCACTTTTAGGTCTCTTTAGGCTTGTATTTGACCTCTAAAGGATTGAGCCAATGATACGTAGGGTTTGTTTAGTCAGAATATTGTAGAGTTTTTCAAGAGCTGTTTTTCTATATCAAGGTTTACCGTAACATAATATTAGATTTTGAGCAAAATCGTTTTCTTAAACACCGATATGGTTTATGTACCTCCTCAGAAAAGTTATTTTAAGAAGTCTCGATAATGTTATAATGGTTGATATACAGTTCAAAATGTGTAAAATCGTTTTCTCTACAATATGTGATCATAACGAAGCCGAAAAAGCAGTGGGCCAAACGCAGTGGAAAAGCGGGCCCCCTCCTTTATGCTTATGAAATGTTAAAATAAGATTTTTTTTATTAGTTGCTTCGCGTAAGTACGCTTCTTAACAGTTGGACATAGTATTTGAATGTTCCATGTTCTGATAAATCTTTACCTCAAAAAACGAGATTTGAATTGATGAATCAATGGCGTGAACACGGTTATCGATTGGCACCTCATGCACCAAAGCCAACACATCGATTCGGAATCGTGTAGCAAAAGAGACTTACAGTTTCAGAAAAATAATACTATTTTCTTTATTTATCCTGTGTGCAGTCTTCCTTCGATCTGGGAAAATGTATGAATATCTTTCGAGAGCTTTTTGGAAAAGATAATTATCACTGTTAGTAATAAAATGAATTTTTTGCCGAGAAAAACGTATTGTTTGTTAGAGAATGAGGTAACTTTCTCACATACGGTACAGTACACAGAACTGAACAACTCGCAAAAAAAATAAGGTATAATAAGAAGTGTGTGCGTAATATAACAAGTAGAAAAAATGATTTCTTTTGCTTAGTAGCGAAAGTTGAGGAGAAGTTGATGAATCATCAAGAAGAAAGAGCATGATGGTTTGAATAGTCTCAACTACATTGAAACAAAGCGTGTCCACAGGAACAAGTAGTCTCATTGCGTTTGCATTCCCGGAACACCAAATCTCCGTAGATTGGTAAACACGCTGTAGATACCAAAATTTAAAATTTAATTAATTTTTATCGCTTTTTATCTTGTATGTTAGGCTAATTTACATGTGGTTAGAGAAAATCAAAGAGAAGATTACATAACATAAAATTATTACAAGCAGCTTGTCAGATACAAAATAACACAGAAGTTGATTTTATAAGAAGTTGATTTAAGAAGTTCATTCATAGCCGATAAAATGAAGCAGAACACAGACAAAGTGAGTAATGTGTAACAGTTTTGATTAATTCCAAAAAGTATGGCTGAAACGTTTAATGTTTTTTATGGAAGAACCTTCTTGCTTTGAGATAATGGAATGGGCTTACTAAACGACGATTTAGTGTAGTGAGGAATGAAATTTTAGTGAGATTATTTGTCCCTGTATATACACTTTGTTTTAATATAGTTGAGACTATTCAAACCATGGGGATCTTTCTTCTTGGTGATTCACCGACTTTCACCTCACCTTTCGCTACTAAGTAAAAAAATACGAGAGAAATTGTTACATTCTTTCACTACCGTACGCAGCATCTTAAGACGAAAACAAAGTTGGAATATACCAACAAAAAATTTGATTATAAAATGCGTTTTAATGGTTTGTCATCCTTCATTGGATCTTATTTTGGTAAACGCTGTAGGTACATAAGGACTCAGTCATTGTGTACTTCCATAAACTCAGTCTCTATCATGGACACATGTGCAAGTTTATCCGTGAGTTTTTTTGATCTTAAGTAAAAAGAGACTCAAAGTTGTAGGATAATAGATGTGAATGAGGAAGCGATACGCCTTACTAACGATCTAGCCGATACACTAGCACAAGCGTAGTGATGTTAGAGGAGTTAAGATATAGAAGTCTCACATTTCAGCTGTGATGTTAATCTCTGCACGTATTTTGAAGATCTAGAAAAGGAAGCACGATGTAGGTTGATTTGTTCGCTGTCTCAACAGCGCTCAAATATCGTAATGGAAAGGGCGTGATTTTATCGACTCGTTACATTCAACTGCCCGGCCTAGACGTGTGCGCCGCGCCGATGGATAACTAAGGTTTCCGACGCCGCCGCCGCCGCCGCCGCCGATGGATAAGTTAGATGTTTGCGCCGCCGCCGAAGGCGTCCAAGTTTTGTCCAAGTTGTTTATTTTAGCCACCGCTTTAAATGATCTTTTAGCCGCCGCCGACGGCGGAAATTCTGTTAATAAGGTTCCGCCGCCGCCGCTGATCGAAAAAGTTGTGTTACACGCCACCGCCGATTTTCCGACCGGCGCACAGGTCTAGCCCGGCCAATTTATTACATAGATAGAATGAGGTAAAAGTTAGAAGTGTTCGAAAAAATTGCATCTCTCTGTGTAAGTTGGCCATAGAGAAAACTATAGAAGTTCTTGCAGCAAGGAGAAGGGTTTTATGTTATTATTATAGCAAGAAACCATCATTTGTCATAAGCTAATCCGAGATAGAAAAATCGGTTATAATAGTACCGTAATTATAGAAAATTTGCTAAAACTGTGAAGGCATGGCCAAGTTCACTAAGGAACAAAAATAACAGAGGAAAAAAAAGAATTTTATCATTGATTTGGTAGCTTTGCAGTAACGGTTTTATTGAATTCGGAATTTTATCAGCTCGACTAATGTTCAGGCGAATGCTGCGTTTCTTTTTTGGGATGCGGACATTACGACCACGTTTCTCGGACAGACTTGTTTGCCAGGTTTGTAAAAACATCCGCGAAATTAATTCGCATTCCTTATTAAAATCAGAATTTGCTTTCAATCAAAAACTGTATCATTTAGACGTTTTACACCTTCACGTAATAAGGACTCGATAAAACCATTCGATGTTCTTGTCGTCGCTTTATGGCAACCGTCGCATTTATGGTAGCTCGGTGGAGGGTGGAATGGATGCAAGATATATCGATATGGATAATTTGGGAGAAATGGATATTATGTATGAAAAAGGCATTATCGATAGTGAATCTGAATTAATACCGATCAGTGCTACACCGGGTTTCATGCGAATATACTGGAATGGTACTCGACTATCTTACAAAAACGCTTCATTTGACGATTATGGACGTTATTGTATAAACGGTCTCGCATTAAAAGAAGAGCTGTTAGCAGAATTACAAAAACTGGATGCTTCCCGTCATTTTCCTCCAAACAAACATAAAACATCCGTAAAATCAGCTAGTGTTGAATCAGTTGAACCTTCTGTGATGGGACAAAAAGTGGATGAAACAGTAAAAAAAATTATTGAAGAAAAAATAAAAACTGGCATTTATCAACAACAAATTAATGAAAAAAAATTTATGTCCGATGTTTACCGAAAATGTTTAACTTCGGTTCCAGAATGTCTTGACTATTGTATTGGTCTATTTCAGCCTGAAGCACTAGAAAATATTACTAAAAACACTTTCTTTAGCGACATATCGTTGACTTCTGTTCGGTTACCAACTATTTTAATAGGGCAACTGACACTGGCACTTTGTTCGCCATTGTGCGGTGTTCCATTACACCCAGATATTTTCATTCGACTATTGTCTTATACGAATTTTGCTAACAAACACGAACAGTCGATTAATAAGATATTTTCAAAATTTTCAAATAAATGTATGAAGTATATGGTAGAAACTGAAGTTGAATGTGACCATATTCCAGCGTTTAGATTAAATTTCGTTCCAAAAATAATATTACCCTTTTTTAATCGTATTAGAATGAAACGTTTCGATTTATATGAAAAGCTAAAAGGTGGCACTATTTTTGTAATACCAAAGTGGTCTGGTTTGACACCAGAAAAAGGAGCACATCTTGAATTTCGTTACTCATTCTCTGACTATGAGAAGACATTAGCACAATTACGTTCGAATAATGAACTGACGCTCAATAAAGTTGCACGATCTATTTATTATGAATGTTTATCGAAGAACAGCCTGCAAATTGACGGAACATATTTGCCGTCGTATTTTGTTAAAACAGCTGTACTGTGGTTATGTGAAAATGAAAATGTCACAGAAATTTACAAAAGTGACCAGGATCAAGACATTATTGCACAATCTTTGGGTGATTTGTGGCGGAATTATGCCTGTTCTTGTTTGAAAGAACATTATTGTCAACACTACTTTATTGAGGAGATCAATATTTTGCAGACTTATCATGCTGACTTACTATCATTAGCTTATGAGAAACTAAAGGGATGGCGCTGTACAGACGAAAACAATGACGATCCTGAATTCAGTCGGCCCCTAAACGACGATGACATCTCTGATATACTGAACGTGTTTGATGAGTTTATCCCAAGCGTTACTGACGAAAAACTTATTCGAGAAGATTTTCAATCAATAGAAAATGAGTATTTTATTAAAACTGATTTATCCAGTATAAATGTAACAAGATATCTGGATATTTTATCTTATATTCCCGGAGGTCTAAAGACATATGGTGATTTTGCTGGCTATTTACTATCATTTACAAGTGATGAATCACCAGTACAGTTGCCATTTGCTATCAAGGAACTAAGCTTTTCTCATTTTACAATCGCATTATTATTAAGTATGGGGATGCTCGTACCGATTGACTCGTATTATAATCAACTGACATTTGAGGAAAATGAATACATACGTAGCAGTGAGCAGTTTTTTGAAAAATTCCTAAATATAGCCAAAAATGTGCAAAACAGTGCACGAACTATGGATTTAGAGACATTATTGGCAATGGCTGTCGCACGTCACCAATCATCTATGTGTGATAGGGATTGCGTAGATTTCATACGTAAACGTGCTCGTTTTAAAAATAAAGAAATAAATAAGCTGCCGCTAGATTGCTTTCA
Source organism: Didymodactylos carnosus (assembly GCA_905250885.1). NCBI lineage: Eukaryota > Metazoa > Rotifera > Eurotatoria > Philodinida > Philodinidae > Didymodactylos > Didymodactylos carnosus. The sequence goes on along the minus strand of CAJNOQ010004091.1, from coordinate 2,477 downwards.
CACGATGCGTTCTGAAATTCCTGACGATGATACGGAAAACCCCTGGGTTAAATCGAACCAAAACTGTCAATATCAATATATCAATATACAAGAAGGCCTATTATCATTGATCTTCGAAATAGCATGTTATACATATAATTTCACTGATAGCGAGCGTGTAATATTTCAAAAAAATTCGCTGCATTATGAACTATGTCAAAAGGACGCCCGACAGTCCAGCTATTTCGTTTGCGTAACAGTTTAATGACAGCTAACGATTCCATATCAGCCATAATCATAGTTTTGTTAAGATATTCAAGCACCCGTTTTACATTAATAACTCTATTTTAATGTACGGCTTTGTCCAGTAAAGGTAAGTAGAAAAGTAGGCTTTTAATCAGCTACTGTAAGATTAAGGAAAACCATGTCACTTCACGCATCAAACTACTTATTGCGCTTCTCCTCGTTGACAGAGATGCAACCGATCAACAAAGTCATGACCGATACTGGCCGATCACTGGCGACCATGTGGAGACCGGCCCGGACTGGCCAATTGACACACCATTTTTCTAAAAGTTTTGATCGGTAAGCGACCGGTACTCACTTTTCTCAAGAACTCTTTCGGGACAGCAATTGCTATAAGAGCAGTGAGTCTTTTGCATTTCTTCTCATTTGGAATAAAGAATTTACCGTATGTTTTATATGTTGTTAGGCGTAGCTAGTACGCGGTAATTCATTTTATTTCTCTATTATCTTTTATTTATTATGTTTCATTTTAAATTCCATAATATGGAATTTATTAACCTCTGTATGACACATACATTAGTATTCAATTTTCCAAAATTGCTCATCATTAGGCCACATGTTATCCACAAAAGTTTTACGAAGAACAATCAGAGATTCAACATTCTCCTAGAAGACGAAGCTAAAAACGTACGTCATGTTCAAGTATCGTAGCCAGTTATATAACAGTCATTAGTCAATACACTCACGCATTACGTATAGACCGGAAAAATATGAATATTCAAACAGGGAATAATGAATGCAATTATTATCTTTCTTTAAGCAGTACAAAATGATACTAAATATGCTTTTTCCTGTCATAATTTTTACTTGTAAGCCAGGTTGACAGGGCCTGGCCTAGTAGTTTGGCCGGAACGGTTGATAAGTTTCGACTGGTTCGGGAATAGGCGCCCGTCCGGTAGCATCTCTGCCCGAGGATCAGCGCATAATAACCTATATTATAAGTCTTACAGTCGTGACCGTATTCTCCCTTTTTTTGGCTTAGAAGGACGTCTATTCCGTGTCTTTCCCTATATACAACAACTGTCAGGCAAGATTAATAACAGATCATTATTTTTTGATTGTGCGCGTAAATATCTCAATGAGGTTGATGCTCAAAACGGACACCTCGATGAGAACATTCTGAAAATAATGGAGAAACACATACCAAATTTTACAGAAAAGCGTACAATGTGTTTTGGTCTCTCCTATAACACACTATTTAGCTTCATGCTATTCATTGCAGACATTCTCTATGATAAAGACCATGACTTGAAGGTCCTTCAAATGATCGGTGAGGATCTGCTTATGGTGGATAACCAAACGCAGTTAACAATGTACGTTGAAAACGAAGTGTTATATGAAATTGCCGATTACTTAGCTGTTTGTGATAATTCCATATATGCACAGCGATCGCTCTTGCAGATGACAGACGAATTTGTTGACACTCGACCTAATCTTGTTTGTCCGTTTGAAACGGCTTAGCTGTCGCAACCTACAGTGCCACTAAACGTCATTTTTACTGTTTACTGTTGCATTACAAACCTTTACAAGATTTTCTGGTTCTGGGTTTTCTGTGTGGTTAATAACTGTATTTGTATAGTTGGCTTTTCGTGTCTTTTTTAAAATTTATTTTAGAAAGTGTAAGAAAACTTAGCTTTTGTGACATGCGCTCTCTGTTTTTTGGAAAAACTCTTTGAAAAACTAAGATTACCAGTAGATACACTATTTTAGCATTTGGTGTTCATATATGCCTTGTGTTTTCAGATTATTGTTTGGGGAATATGTCCAAAATAAGGTTATTTAATCGTATTATGGAAAAGTATTCGGTCTCGTTTTATAGTGTAATTTTTGTGTGCACGATCACAATTAGACGAATGACTGGGAATAAAGTGCAGAATCTAATTGTGTGTGATAGTAATATAGCCAACATTACCAGCTTTCTTGTGGTCACGAATAAAATGTACTGTCAAAATCCAAAAGTCACATATTACAATTTTTATACTTGGACTACCAGAATCGGGTAGTAATAATATAATATAATGAATGCAAACATAAGAAGTTGTGTCAAGGACAGTCGCAGAGAATGATCTTTGTCGATTAAATAAAAGAATTGGTTTAAATTTGTCTTACTAGAACCAACATTAATACCAAACAAAATTACATAATAAATAAAATATCCAATAGTCCAAGTATAAAAAATTGTAATATGTGAC
>CAJNOQ010004090.1:0-18379 GCA_905250885.1 Didymodactylos carnosus | reverse complement strand
CACGGAATGGGTTGATAATTATCACGTTCAGAAATATATGAATTTGCAGTTTATTCATAAACGTCTATAATCAACTGAAACCATGACGAGACTTTTAGTTGTCACTTTTCTCGTCTTCTGTCCAACGATTTACGCGGTCCAAGATTCATACGGTATTATGCGTAATATCTCTATTGATGAAACTAATTTAATCACTAAAGGGTGTTTGTCTATAACAGCAAACAACTGTAATGAGTGCTTATGCAAAGCGTATCAAAATACACATGTTATTCTATTCACTTGCAATTCATTCTCATCTCACAACGTCTCGTGTACATTATATTGTTATGCACCGGCATCTCAGTATTTTATTCATACTACAAATGCTTCGTCAGTCTATGTCATTCGATATGGTCAAAACTGTTGTAATTGGTCATGGTTAATTGAGCAAATTAACAATGCTATAAACAATACAGTTAGAATAAGCGAACCAAGATTTCTTGCATTAGATGACGATGGGAATATTATTACAACATCAAAATATGAGAAATTAGTTGTCAAATACAATCCAAATAATTTGACTGAGATTACCAGATCACATAGATTAGACGATCCTCCTGTAAACGTCGGATATTACAAGCAACATTATTATGTTGGTTTTGAGAATAAACCAATGGAAATATTTAATTCAACATTTCATAAGTTAGATGGTTTAATAAATGACGGTGGTTTAAAATCACCGTTAACTATCGCCTTCCGTAATGACACAATGTTCATCTGTACACAAATAAGGGACATAGTATTATATGATGTTAAAGATCCAAAGAATATTAGGGAAATAGAGAAAGTAGAAGTAAAAGAGGATGGCGTAGCGTTAGCACCGCGGGGTTTACTTATTATCGACAATACCAACTTTTACACAGCATCATTCGACAGTAATAATATTAAAATCTATTCTAAAAGTGGTGCAGGATCGTGGACGTTCGCGACGTTCATACAAGCTCATACTGATGTCAAGGCAAAAAATGTGACTGATTTCAGAATGGACGATTGTGGAAGAGTATGGATCGTGGATGAGGGCTTCCATCATATCAAGATTTTTCAAGGTGACGATTTAATAGGCACTATTACAGGGCTAAATGAACCGTTCAATCTCTTAATTTTAAAAAACTATGTCTTGATCATAACGCAAAAGAGTGGTGAAATCATTCGAATAGATCCAAGAGTGTCATGTAACAAGTAACGTGAATGATGGATGCACTAGATAATCTTTTCTTCTTTCAAATAAATTTTCGTATCAATTCACGTCTCAAACTTCATTCCAATTAGGAAACACACTGTTACATTCCACATATGACGATAACGAAAGAACGCGTTCATATCTCTTCATTTTCTGTTTTCCTGTGGAATTAATACTATTGTCTATGTTTTCTAGAGAAAGAAAAAATAACTGAAGATAGGAGAAAACGCCAACATAGTTTTTAATGTGAGAAAAGACTTCGTTAATCGGCATGAGTCGATTTGTTATGTAAACGTTGTCCTAAAGTAAGAAAAAGATCGTTTACTTCGAAAATTATCACTTATTATATTTCCATATATAGAAGAATGTTTACATCACTGGATCAGTAAAGAATGGTAGTAATGAAACATCTAAAAACAGAACCGAATATGCTGGTATTTTCTCTCATCATTATTGTTTTTTTCGTTCTACAAAAAACGTGAATAATAACAGTTGAAGAAAATTTAATTTTACGATGAAGTTTCATTTTTTCTTCTTTATAAATATTTTATAATATTCGAAGTATTTTTAATTATGCAGAAGAAAAGATAAGATATGAATCCGACGAGAAGAAAATATCGTTTCGTTCACGTTTTACTTTTCCTACTTCAAGGTGATCAATAAAGGTATTCAAATAATTTTTGTCTTGGTGGAAGTTTTCTTTGTTTTATTTCTTCACTTATGTTTCAATACCATTTCAACACTCGACATTCATTTAACGTCACTATTATAGTTGTAAAATGAAAGAAGTTGTCTACCAAAAAATATAATTAATTTCCCTCAAACAAAAATGTATAAAAACCGAGCGTTTTGTGTTGTACGATACTATGATTAAACATGCTACGACAAGCCTTTTCTTCCGAGTACTACAAGTGCATTGCATACATGCGAAACAGTGAAAACGGCGAGAAATAATTCAAACTTCGCTTCATGACGGAACACGACAAAGCGAACAATCTGTTAGTAGAAATAAAATATTCTCTCTAAATCTGTAATTCGCCTAAATGAATGAAGACTAAGAAGACGAAGCTTATGAGAGTGAGTTTCAGTCACTGACTAACGTTGATTCATACATCATTTTATGAATAATAGTACTGACTTTAATCAAAAACAATTGTATGGGCTCAACTTTTAGGGTAACACTAACCTCAAAGATCATCCACATTCTTACTGGGGCTTATACTACATACACATATTCAGAGACATCCTGATGTGCCTTTATATCAATAAAGGTAGAACCGGTAGGTAATCAGTCTTTGGATTCAAACAAACCTGTCAAATGTCTCCTATGGGTTGTCAGTGCCAAAAACTATATATATATATACGACCGTCTACTCGGGTTGTTTTTGAGAATGAACGACTTTACGAGCCTTTTTTAGCATAATACTGCGATGAATCAGTACGAAAGCCTCCTTTCTCTTACGTAGTTTAAGCATAAATATTGTTGAAACGATCAGCACACCGAGGATGATAATGGCAATAGTTATAATAATGCTGCAATTTCGATAATTGTTTCTTCACGATAAAGAGAATAGTAGAAATCAGATATAAGATAACAGTCACTTCTCTTACCTGACCGGAGGCGCTAAACATCGTTGCTCATATTCTTGTACCTGAAATGAATGTTAATACGTGTACATATATAGACAAAATATCTTTCTCTTACTAGAACAAATGTAGGCGCGATTTTATTCCTGTTTAACTGTTTAATAACTAGTCTCACGATTAAGACTAAACATGGTATGATGATTTGCAATGCTATAGTGAGGCCGCCAAATAGGCCGAGGATAGCGGTTATCATATAGACAATATCCAGTTTCTTCATATATGTTCTTCAATATTCATATATTCTATTCGTCAGAAGCCTACTTTTCACTTCATTGGATGAAAATGAAACAGAATAGACACTCGACTATGCGGGTTCCGAAAATAGCATTGAATGCCACGAGTGCAGTGATCGCACGTCGACACAATAACGTGTTTCGTTACGGGCCTAGGGTTTCGGGCTTCCATGGCTCACTCTCACTATGCACCGCCCGTTGTACGAAAGAAGTGTTTGACCGAAACCTTCACGATAAGCGAACAAGTAGTGCTTGTCTCTCCTCGAATTGTGTTTTCGTGAGATCGGAATCCGACAGGACGTTTCTAACCAATAGAATACGTCCTAGAGGTCTCTCATACTCATTTTCGGATTCCTCATAGTCGATGACCTATTCCGTAGAATTTTCATAAATTTATTAGTAGGTGCACTATAACGTCAGGACAAAGACCATCCTTGTCTAGTTCTAATGTAAACTGATATCAACGAACCAAAGACCAAGCATACACTGAGTTGTCATAAAGCTGTTATTTACGGTTACGGTTAACGGCTAACGGTTAATAACCCTAACCGTTGCATGCCTAATTTTATTATATGCTGAAGAATGAACAGAAATCGTATGCGCTATGGTTGACTTACGAGTAAACCTTTTCACGTGTCAAACTGTGTTTTTAATAATCTTATGCCAGGTGATAGAGACAAATGTCCTAGTGAAAAACCTAAAAGGATTTTTGCTCATGGTACTTCTTTAAGAGTTATGAATTTTGTTTATTTCACTGGGAAAAACAGGTATAAAAGAGATCTACCAACAACCTTACCAAACCATCACAGTGATGGAATAACTGTTGTTCACTTAGAAAACCAATTACCTCACCGAAATAAACAAATTAAATAAATTTTAGAGAGTGAGGGGAGAGAAGATAACTTGTCCATTAGGGAACATTAACAGGACCGCATACGATTAACCATAACTGACGAATAAAAACGCGGAAAATGCAATAGATTATTTTGTTATTATTTTGGTTGAAACGCTGATTTGAAAAAAAATTCAGCTTAAAATTCGCTGTTTTTATCGAGATACAAAAACTTTAGTGTTTTGTACCTGCTTTTGTAGCGAAATAAACAAAATTCATAACTCTTAAAGAAGTATCATGAGGAAAAATCCTTTTGGGCTTTCCACTAGGACACTTTCCTCTATCAACTGCCATACGATCATTGAAAGTGAGAAGTTTGACACCTAGGAAGGTTCTCTCGTAAGGAGATATGTTCTGCACAGGTGCAATCTTACGGTTATTTTTTTGCTTCATGCCATTCCACTAAATATACCATCTGATAGAGCGTTTCACGGGCTACAATCTGGCATACAGACATTTGAAAAAAGTTTTATAGCGCAGACAGTGGATGAAAATTAACGCTTCCACCATGAATCGAATCTCGCTCAATCCGTATGAAACCTATCACTATGACATCAAATAAACCGATAAAATCCGACCGATCGAGTGGAACATGTCTCTACAAGCTACAATTTTCACAAGAAGTTGACTGCCTTTTTCTCCCGTTTCCAGCACCATCTATGATGCATTTGAACAAAAAGTACTTTTCAACACTAAAAAGATTTATTCTAATCAAACCCTAAATTTTAAAACCTTTTAGTCATTTTTATCAGCTGTCTCGTTCATTTTATTACAATGGTGTCTATGTAAATTTCTAATCGATTCATTGGGTGAGCAATCAATAATATTGTTATAATACCAGTTATGATGATATTATAACCATAATATTTTTTTTCCAATAACTGTTAATACCATTGTACAATTAGTTATTCTTTGAGATGGAAAACATTAATAAATGATGTCTAATTCATTGGAACTGGAACTTTATTTATCGATAGAAAATAGATTAAAATTCATGTGAGACTTAAATTTTAAGAACCAGATTACATCCTATTTTTTACAAAGATTTTCGCAAGAAAAATGTTGCTTTTGTATATTTTTCACTTTCTACTTAAGCTAGAGGAAACAAGTTCCTAACATGAACTTGAACTTTAGTTCTTTTACATAGTTAGACTAAATTTTGACTATAACCTTTATTAATCTAACAGAGTTGCCTTCCATGTGTGAAACACAGTTTTTCAGAGAATATTCAGAAGTCTTGCACGGATAACTACTATTCTTCTTCTTCTTCTCTTTTTGACTTTTGTAGAATCATAAAAGGTACGTTGTCATAAAAGCACATTTCTTTTACATTTCGTATTCAAGAGTCTTTGTTTAAAAACTATTTTTTGAACTCTAACTATTTTTAAATAAACTAAAACATGACACTTTTTACAAAATCTGAATTAAATGGTTGAATAAAACCGAGCTCTATTAAGAACACCAAATATATAATTGGACTTTTTTTGAAGTAAAATTATTGAACAAACTCGAATGTAAAATGTTCATATGTATCATGTCCATTAACTCGACGTTGATGAGTTAAACTAACATGATCAACATTTGTTTCATCAGATAACATTGTTCGCCATGCACCTTTCAAATAATCATTACTATGAATTGTCATTGGTGGAACGTATAATGTATGTTTTTTTGGTATGTGAAATGCTGTTAAATGTAATTCACTATTATTTTTATCAACGAACCTTCCTAATATAAAATAGCCACTATTATCATCTAACGGACAGTCCAAATGTGCAAAACCATGCATTTCCAATCCGCCGTGTCCATCGTTCTTAACATAATCTTGTATATAATTTTCATTATATACAAAATCTTGTAAACAATGTCGATGAGATAATGAAACTTTCATTTGTGCACTACTAGCTAAACAACATCCATAATATGACAAATGCTCATTTGTTGCTATATCAACTGGAATTCTTCCATCAAATTCAGGTGGAAATGCACACATACCAGATTTATTCGGTTGAGAACATGATAACCATCGAACATTTTCTATTTGAGCATGTTTTGGTTCAACTGTACAACAAGCTAATTTATACAGATCATATTCACCAGGTAAAATATCTTCAGCTAACTCACCACCTGTTAAAAGAAATTCCAATTTATTAACGCGTCAGTGGTTCGAAGCAGTGAAACAATGCTTTTATGTATGCAGAATTATCTGAAATTGGTTGCTTCCACTCAGTGGGTATTGCACTGTAACAGTTATACATTAAGTATTTTGACTTGGAATATTCTCATTCAAATACAAATGTTTAGATGTGAATGCAGAAAGTGAGTAGGTTGGTGATCACGGGAGAAGCGAAAGTCAGCTATTACTAGAAGTGTGATAGCTTAATCTTACGGTTTGGCGAAGATCTTTAACCTTGATCTACTTAATTCATCACACCTGTTTCCTATTTTGGCGTGCTGCTTAGTCTTATGTTTTTTCAGTCCATCTGCAAGTGTTGCTGGAGGGTGCTTCTGCATTTATAATAAAAAATAATAAAATTTTTTACTTATTGAAAATGTTTATGATTTCTTTTTATTTGAGACAGTTTTACTGTATTTCTACATTTCTCTCATGAAGAACCTATGTCATCATCACCGCCAGTAGCATCACTATTCTGAACTTGAACTTGATTTTGACATAAAAAAGTTGACGAGACTTGCCTACCTCTGAAAAGAATCCGTTAATCTTTTTTTAGAGCATATAAGGGCAATATTCAAGCATGACTATAACTTGTAAGCATGTAACTGTTGAATTGTTAGAAAGTAAACCTGCAAATGCTAAGGTCGCTAATTCTAGTCTCTTCAGGGTCTGAACATCCGTTCTGTCCTTTCTAAGGCACGATGTAAAACCTTTGATCGTTAAGTGTATTATAAAACCTCAAAGATGAAACCTTTAGTAATATTATTATAAAGAGTTAGGGATTTCGTAAGCAAAACACTAACTGTTTCAAACACGTTTCATCGTAAATGTCTAGTAAAACACCATTTTTAGATGGTGGAGAAAACAAAATTCAATAAAGGTTTATGTTCACTCACCTATCATAACTGTGTCACCACTTTTACCAAGTCTTTGAAAATTATTGAAGTTAATCCAACGTTTTGATAAATATTCAGATATTTCATTACAATCAATATTTTCTAATACACTTTGCATTCGGATTGAAAATTCTTCATTATTTTCTAATATGTCTGATATTTGTCGTTCAAGCTTTTGTTTAAACTTCTGTATACGACATGCATCGTTTGGTTTGTTGTCTAAATTTGAATCTAATTTTGGTTTATCAGTAATTCTTGATAATAGAAAATGATATAATTCATCAAAAGTTAATCGTTTTTTATCTTTTTTAATTATTTTATCAAATTTATATCGTTGACTTTGTTTGGATAGACCTAATTTTTGCATTAAATTAACAAATTCATCTTCATCAACATAACCATCATGATTAACATCAGCGTGATAGAATAATATTCGAACTTTATTTTTAATTACGTTATCATTATCATGACTGTTAATCGTTGAAAGTATTTGCGAAGAAGCGGACTCGTGTAGTGATAATTGCTAAAAAAAATAAATTAATAAATTAATTTCAAGAATCACTATTTTAAAATACCGAGCTTTCGATTACAATGAATAATAGGCATAGGATATATATTAGTTCGTCCTGGTTTTCCTTTCTATTCTTCGGAGATAATAATATTTCTGTTACTAAAAGCACTGAAAAGGGGGAAAAATGTAAGAGTTGTGATCATTGCAGTGTTCATAGTAATAGAAATATTATTATCTCCAAAGAATAGAAAGGAAAAACCGGACGAACTAATATATATTCTATGCCTCTTGTTCATATATTTGTATAGTTGATGATGATTACAGTCGTAATCGAAAGCTGTATATTTCAAAGTAAAGCTAGAAAAAGAAAAAAGTTCTTTATCTAGCAGCTTAAGGTTCTCAAAACATCAAGTCTTACATTTTTCAAAGGAAGCATCTCTCGAAACACTCGGAAAAATTATCAGCGGTGATAGACGTTTTGTCAGACGATCCTAAAAGTCTTTCACCACGCTTTGCTTTTCGAAGAACCTTGTATTGTTTATTAAAGCCAAGGTTACCCACTGGTATACGGACCATTAGATTTTTTCTCAACATTATTTGATTTACCTACCTTGACTGCGGTGGGTCTAGCCAGCTTGGTCAAATCGGAGTGTGAACGTGATTCAAATGTTTTTGACAGTCCTAGTTGCTGCTTGCAAGTTTCTTGGTGTCCAGTTGAATTTTTTAGATCATCGACACTTGTAATTGTTAAGCTTCTGGCCTTTTGTTGATTTTCTTGGTATACTTCATTCGATGTGTGAACTGCTGTTGACACCTGATATTTTGAGTTAAAATGAACACTTTGGTGTTTAGAACATTCTTTACAGTAGTCAGGCTGATAATATTTTGGTTCAAAACTTGTACATGGATTATCTTGTTGTTCCATTTCTTTTTGTTGAAGTACAAGTGCAATTGACGGTCGACGAACAAGTAAATCTCTTAATTGACGATATCGTTCCAGGTCGTTTGCTTGTTGCATAGTTTCATTCTCACCTGAATTATTTGGACTGCAATAATTTGAATGAATATTCATTGAAAATACCGTATTTTGATAAATTAATTGTTTCGGTTGTTGAGGGTACATACCGTTAAAAGCGTTCAAAGTGCAAAAACACGTAAAGTTGAAAATGAGAATTATTTCTGTTCTGGTTTATTTGACCCTTTTTATAACAATGTATAAGGTATGATAGAAATGTCGTGGTTTATGTTTTGTTCTCTTCCGTATTGAAAGTCTATAGACATTGACTCATATATAACTTTTTCTAAGCTGAGTATGGTATTTTTTCGTAGAAGTAAACTCTGGAATTATCAGAATAACCTTAGCAGAATGTTAGTTTATGTGCAGATAGTCCACGTCAAAAAACACCGGGATATTTCCTGTTGAATATACAAATCTGTAACAACAAAGCTGAATAAACAGACGCTCATCCCATTCAACGGGAAATCACGATTACATGTTCTTTAGGTAACAAAAAAACTCATTCATTGAATTCTGCATTCAAAGTTACTCATGAATCCAGTATTTTAGACCTCCGAAACTTTGCTCCATCAGCTACTCAATTTTTAAGAAAAGCCCCGATTTTTTTTGGACAGAACACATATTTGATATATTGACTTTTTTATTCTTTTCTCTTTCTTATAACTCCGAGCTATGTATCGGTTAAACGCGAAAAAAAGCTGAACAATATATGATAGTTTTAACATCTGCAAACCAAAACGTAAGACAGGAAAATATCAAACAAGAGAACTATTTTAAATTAATACAAGCAAAATTTTGACTTAAATCGATCATTTCAAGCATCAACTTTAGAAAGAATAGAATTGCTCCCCTGGTAGAAAGTTTATCGCTATAAAATGAGCTATTTTGCATCGGAATTGAAGGTGGGGAACGTGTTGAAATTACTTTCAAACGACTATCACTACAATTAGTATTGATCAGAATTCTGTTGGAAACGTTATTTTTGATACAATAAAGATTAATTAACAATACATTAGACTTGCTGATGTTAGAATAACACTTATATTACACATTTTAGATCTGTTGATGGGAACCATTGGTTTCATGTTGAAGTTTTCCTATTTGGCATATTTAATCTAATGTTTTTGCTCTCTTCTTCGTCGCACTCTTCTACTTTCATTCTTTTCTGTTGATTGGATTTAAGTCTGAAAAAATGCCATTTTATTTAGCCAAATTTCAAAAATTCGTTCACACTGAACAAACAGATTTCATTGGATGAACGACAATATGAAGGAGGACATGATATCTTTTTTTTCAGTTTAAAAAATTGTACAAGTATCAAGTACATAGACATTACAGTTTAACAAACGAAACACAAATAGACGTCGTGTGTACTTAGGCTTTTCAATTTTCGACTGAATAACAACTGCGTTAACAAAGTTTTGTATGGCGCTTAAGATTGTGATATTATGAAATATACTATTTATGATTTTGATATATTCAACTCGACTTGTTTGAACTAAATAAATTTTGTTTTACAACCGCATTTCTATAACGAAAAAGCGGTTGTAAAACAAAATTTATTAAATGCTGTTTATGGTGAAAACTTCAAGTGCATAGATTCACCTAGTCTTGATAGTGTATTGTATCAGCTGGTGGTAAGTAATTTAGTGTTGTATAGAAAAACTTTGAAACAATTGCTATGTGTGATAATGCAATAGTGTATTTAACCTTGAATTATAAAATTCTCATACAAAGAGTAAAAAGAATAAACTGCAGAGTTCCTAAGCAAATAAAGAGTATCGAGTATTGGGCAATCCTACCTAGGTAACTCAATAAAAAACTAGTCGACATATCTAAATAATCCAATATCTTATCCAATTCTGGGTATTAAATTTACCACATGTCCAAGTCAGAAATCTGATGAAGTATCTAGATATTTTGTTGTGGTATTGGGCAATCCTAGTATGAAATATCTAGGTACAGGTGTCACTTTTATTGGGTTATCCAGATATATTGGGCATGGTATTGCCCAATATCACAATAAAATATCCAGATATTTTCATATACAATCTTTTGCTTGGGTTGTAAAGAAAAAAATTTGTCAAAGAAAGAAAGGAAGTTGTTTCATATGTAAATTTACCCAATGAACTAACAAACAATAAAACATAGACAAAGTAGACTACCCATATATCATTGAGTATACTTAGGAAATACAATTGATTTAAAGAGCCACATTTTATAATTACTAAAGCTGAATTATTTGTACTTGTAAAATAATGTAGACAAGTACCCGAGTGGGGGTGCATGGTGAATATCAGAAAAACAGAATTATAATAAAATCAAAACGTTAAGTTCACCAGACAGTGCAAAAGTGTTCCATTCTGTGTTTGATGAAAATTTGCCGGTCATAGGTCACATATCATTAAAAGCCTGATTCAGACTGACACCTCCGAGTTACTAGAGTTCGATCTAACTGATACTCGTCATAATCTTGAAGTATCATCGACCAAGTTTTTCGACAATTTCATAGTTGTCACATTGTACAGTCCATTTTAAAAGCGGAATGTCACAGTTCCTAAACATTCAGAATTCTATCCCGCTTTCATCATAATCCAACTATCTCATACAATTGAACAATGATGGAACAGAAATGAATATGAAGAAGCATATAGTTTCATCTAATATACTCAAGTTAAAGTAGAATTGAACCTCGTTTCATCAAAACTGACAATAGAACTGAATATAGAACTGGCAGAAGTGAATATAGAAGCAACTTTAAGCTTGCATGGCTTTTAAAACATATTCTGAAAGAGTTCTTGGAAAACGTGAGTACCGGTCGCTTTCGTCAACATTTTTTGAAAAATGGTCGGTCAACCAGCCGATCCGGTCCGCACATGACCGGTTGCATCTCTACCTCGGTTCTGCATAATTGTCAGCTTTGTCTATTGTTCTAGATTCTGAAGTTTATTTGATTCTGATCTGTGTTATCTAGAATTCTGAATCTGGAAGAACTCAGTCACCACTGTTTTACAAACCCTTATTCTTGCACCATTTCTTCGCACATGACCGGTTATAACAAGCTTACTAATGAACATTAAACTTCTTTAATATACTGACAACATTGTATATGACTTCATTGCTTTGTACTAATTAACAGTGTCATAATTATTGTTAACAGGAATGAAATTAGAGCAACGTGGTTCAGTTAGCTAGTGACCAGAGAACGTACGTCAAAGATACTGAGTTGGAATCTCGACAACGACGGTCACGTAATAGTCTTGAACAAGTTATCTCATGCTCATTGGTTCGACATCTTAGCCATAGATGTAACCTGATATAAACGGAATAACGTAATTTTGGTGGATAACAGGTTGAAGAGATAGGAATTAAAGTTGGATAAATCAACAGAAACGTCATGTATCATGATGTCATATTTAAGTTGATAAAGAGTGTGTCATGAGTATGTCAAGTTTTTTTATTGAGAATAGATTTTTCTGTATATAGATTATGTAAAAATATTTACTTACATTATCGATATATTATCATACTTATAATAAATGTCATGATATTTTGATAGTAATAAAAATGCGTTTTCATTCTGCGAGACAGTATTGAAATGACGCATACAGATCGAGTAAATATATCCCAAACACAAAACAGCAAAGATCAAACAGCATAGAGATTTCCAAGAAAAACAATTGTTATTTTATTAATAGAAATAACATGTATATATATAGTTTTATGTTCATTAACTGATTTTATGAATCAGTTCTACATATTATAGTATACTGGGCATTTTAGCAATATGTCTTCAGAACAACAGACACGTCCTATAGGTAAGACTGACTAATTGAAATGGTCTAAAAAATAGCATATCAGGAAGTAGACCTCTTTTATTAGATAAACTGTTCGAGTTTTCGACAAAATAACTAGTATTTGTGACCCAAACGTTATATATTACAATGCATTCATTTTTCAGTCAGGTTTAACAGCTTTCGGAGTTTCTCGTTAAGTCTAAGGTCTAAGCTTAAATAGGTTTAGATGTTTGTTGACTCTTTTTATTCTTGTGGTATGCTTTGTAAAGCTTTTCTCATTCATTGGAAGTCACTATATTTTCTTGTTAAGATAACCGTTAAAGGACGGGGCGATTATTTGATGAAATCGGCCCCTGCTCGAATTCTATCGAAACACACATGGTTAGATGCAGAATAAACAGGAGAACATTTCTAGCCACTCGACAGACCTTGGAGTTACTCTAAGAAAAAACTAGGTCGAATTTACTGTAACCAAAGTTCCACTCTTCTTTCTTCACGGAGACGATCCTGTGCTCAACACTTGNATATACCATTCGATGGAGAATTTCTCGCGCTACAATCGTATATATATAAACTAGAGAGAAAAGTGTCCTAGGGCACCTTGACATTAGAAATACTTTATGCAAAGCGGTAGCAAGTGGGTGATTTATTGAACGGAGACGATCCTGTGCTTCACAGTTGTCCACTAACCACGACGATACATATACCATTCAATAGAGAATTTCACGAGCTTCAGGATGAGCGATAAACAAGTCTTTCAGAAATATGCCCACATGAATCATTAGTTGAAATACTTGTCCGATATAATGATTTTGACCTATCTTAGTGCTTTCAACACTCCATTAGTCGTTTTTCTGCATAATGAAAATTATGTATTGTTCGAAAACATACCACTGGATAGCCCTTGAAATTCTCTACCAAGTAAGCCGGTCACAATATACAGACCGGTGGGGCCTGCCATTAAGGATACTGAAAAGAAAGTTTTGGGTATTATCTAAGCAGTACCGTGTGTCATAATCACAAGAACTCCCTTGTTTTTGACCTTTTAGTAAAAGCTGGGACAAATCTGAATAGTGTTTTGAAAAGTCCGAAGATTTTTCTATCAAATTAGGTGCATGTCCGCCTTTCATGAGAAAAGTTGATAACAGAGCTTCCGGAAAACCTACCTGCTTAAAAACTAAGTCCTTAGTTTTTAGTGAGAAAATTTTGCAAGCTATACAGCCTGATAGAGCGAAAAATTCTGAGCAGAATGAGACTTCTTCCGGCATTCTATAGCGCTTTTTCACGCAACTACAGATCATTTATCACTAGCCACAAGGGGCGTCAAAGTTACCAAAATATTCCGGTGAAAGTGCGCTGTTCAATAAATCACCCACTTGCTACCGCTTTGCATAAAGTATTTCTAATGTCAAGGTGCCCTAGGACACTTTTCTCTCTAGTTTATATATATACAATTGTAGTGCGAGAAATTCTCTATCGAATGATATATGTACCGTCGTGGATAGTGGTCAAGTGTGGAGTACAGGATCGTCTCCGTTCAATAAATCACCCACTTGCTACCGCTTTGCATAAAGTATTTCTGATGTCAAGGTGCCCTAGGACACTTTTCTCTCTAGTTTATATATATACGATTGTAGCGCGAGAAATTCTCTATCGAACGGTATATGTATCGTCGTGGTTAGTCGTCAAGTGTAGAGCACAGGATCGTCACCGTTGAAGAAAGAAGAGTGGAACTTTGGTTACAGTAAATTCGACCTAGTTTTTTCTTAGAGTAACTCCAAGGTCTGTCGAGTGGCTAGAAATGTTCTCCTGTTTATTCTGCATCTAACCGTGTGTGTTTCGATGGAATTCGAACAGGGGCCGATTTCATCAAATAATCGCCCCCGTTCTTTATAGGTGAACAACGTCGAGACATTTATTATATATAAATTATTTTCGTTATTTCAGTTTGTTGTGTGATTTTATCTTACTACCTGATGCAAGAGAGGACCAAATCTTTGGCAACTAATAAAACCACCTGCCTGAAAACAAGAGGCTGACACGGATGAAATGGAATATCCAGCGGATGAAAATGAGTCTTCTATTCGGGGTAAATGAAATCCTGAAACCAGGATAAACATACATTGTTTTGCGCTCGTATAAAATCCAAACGGATACCATGAAGTTCGCCGTCGTACACTTTCGCAGTAGACTTGCGTTTTCATCGGACTTTCACCGTATCCGAAGTCGGAATTTCGGCAATTTGTCAAAAGTTCATTCGCAGAACTCTCTTGAAAGTTGATGCCGTAGAACTCACTAATTAACCGTCTTTGTCATGTTGTCAACCTCCTATAACATCGTCATCGACTATAAAACTGTTATGTTGCAAACAAAACTTTCGCCGTAAAAAATAACGGCGTGAGCCATGAGAAGCTTATTAGCTTTTCTGACGAGAGAGCTTTTCTCTTTTCGAGACTCGAGACTACAGTATCTAGGCTTCTCGATACTTCTCGTCTCGGTGCATGCCTAATAATCGTAAATCAAAAGCCAGATGGTTCTCGAGCTCAAAAGAGATCTGTTGTGTCTTGAGTAGAATTTTTATTCCAGAAAAGCAACCTCTGATTCACTGTAAGCAACAGGTTGGTTTCGTTCGAAAAGCTTGGAATATGCAGAGACCATAGGGTCGAATAAGATCGGCCATATCATTATCACTATCGTCTGGTCCCTTGCTGCTAACCCAGTAAGTGCCAACACCTGTCTCATCGTCGCTAATCACTTTGAGATATTTTGGATTGACTCGATTCTGCAACAGAACATAGTAACGTTGTCCTTCATATTCGAATTCGGTCGCATAGCCCTTGGCCACGTCGAGTTCGGGCGTAGAATAAATGCCTCTTCCGTATAGGAATCGCTTACATTTACTGAGTTTAAAGCCTTCCTCGGCGATGTTCATTGCATTGTGCTTTCCCGTGCCATGGTATGACACGGGCCATTCTTCCGAATCGGTGCCTGTCATGCCTAGCCACCGATCATTAGAACCATACCTTCCTGCCACGTTGAGCGCAATTCGCTTGCTACCGCATGGCCGCTCATACGGGTGATTACCGCGGGTGAACAAAGTACCCTTATCGACAATGTCGGTGAAATCATAATCGAATTCAGGCGCCAGTGTCATATTGTCAAGAGCAAGGGGACCCGCCAGCATAATTTTGACATTCAGCGGTTCATGCCAACCCTTGAGGCAGTCAGCAATTAACTCGTCATCGGTAAGTACTTTGTCACCTTTGAGAATGACTTGGCAACGTACGTCGATACCTTCTTGATTTTGAATTCTATTTTTTAATTGAGGAACGGACTCGCCGAAGATTAGATCGAGCTCGAATGCTTTACCAGTAGAGAGAATAATACGCACTTGTCGATCAGCTCGGGTACCGTCTTTGCATTGGATATAGTGTCCACAGATGGCAGATAATTGATGCGATGGTCCACCGATGCTTGGAATGACAGACGAATAGATTTTGACAAAGTCGAGAGATGCGGTTGGAGCAGCAGAGGGCTTTAGTGGCGTTAGGCCGAGCACCGCGGAGATAGCCGCTGCGGCCAACGGATTGTTCGTTGACACAATCATCTTGGATTATATCTAAAATAGTTCGATAAGCCTAAATTTATCTCGTTTCCTTCTCTATCACACTACAACCACGACGAAATCCACACAGACACATTATTGGGTTTCTTCTTTACACAAAAAACAACGGCGTGCCAGAGAGTTTCCCGTGTGTCATACAGTCATATTTTCTACTCTGTCATACGGAATCGGAAACTGACCAGAACTTTGGTATAGCGGCAGGAATAGATAATAACAAGAGAAAGCTAACAACAAAAACACATCCTAAAAAAAACACGACACGATAAATAAAGACGAAAACAACCACATATAAGTCATCAAATTTACTGCCCACCGAAAAAGCACAGTGAAGAGAACCAGTAAGAGAACCAATTAGAGATCGGTAGCAGTCGTAGGAAATGAACCAAAGTCGGCTTGAACCAAAATTGAGTCCACGAGCTCAGATTAGGCATGCAAGGATAACGACATCGTCTTACCGATTATTATGTACTATTAGATCACCGGATTCTTTTACTATTATAATCAGATAAACGTTATAGAATCGCTCGATTTAACACACAAGAAAAACTAGTATCAGAAAAACGTCCAAAACAATTGGCACTTGTATCAAGTTTTTAAACTACTATTTGCCTTCCGAAGGCAAATAGTTGTGACAACTGTCGACACTATCGAAATTTCATCTTGTCTATATGAAACTCAAGAAGCTGACTTATTTCGAATACAACAAAAACAGCTGTACGTGTCATTACCTTTTTTCTTTTCATGGGTGTTGACGGGTTGCATAGTTAAAAGTTTATTGTACGTCTCTTGATCTTTTCACATTATATAAAATTCTAATCTACTAAAATGATCGATAATAATTAGGGGTGTTAATTTGGTGTAACGTTAGAAAATAACTATAAATTCGTCTTTTATATTTATCCATTAGTATAAATAAACAATAAAATTAAAATAACACCTCTAACAATAATGATCATTCTCCATCATATGACTTTAATATTGATAAAATCTTTAATACTGTTCACAGCTCGAAACGAATCAGAAAAACCTGATTCGATTCCATTAGATCCATTTTGATGCAAATTAACGCTTGCTTCTCTTTTCCTTTCAAATATTTGTTAAAAATATACTGTCTCGAGTGAGACAGTATAAAAAAATAGTTTATTGGTGAAAATAAAATTCTAATCGAACGTTAAATCATTCGATTCGCTTCGGATCCTGGTACTTAAGCAAAATATTATTATTAAATCAATAATTTGTGAAAAACATTGAGTAATATAGTAGACGAGAAAATATACGTATTCATAATTCTCTTGAAATAAAGGAAAGTGTATTCGACATTGTTATGGGATTCGATATTCATATGCACGGCAATATTAATAAATGCGATATTTCTGTTTGTCATCTCACTGGTGAATCTAAAGATGGGAAACTACGGCAATTAATTGTGAAATTCTGTTCAAGATATATGCTATTGATTTATTTTTATCTGGAAATTCAGTTTTATTTTTAACATTAAACTTAATCACTCTGAAATTATTAACTAAACCTAAAAAACTGAGGTAATTGTGCATAGTGGAAAAATTTACAAACGAACATCTTACGGTGAACAAAACATAAAATCAGTATATCACATTTACAATCATTCACGAATTGTGCACCATTAAGCACTTAATTAAGGTCGTGTGGAGCTGAGAGATGTCTCATTTTAATCAGACATTTTCGGGCTATAATCATGTCCCATTAAAAAAAGTTTGGAATTTTTTTATAGAGTTCTTAAAAAACTGATTTTCTTGTAAACCGGATCTTCGGAGGGCTAAGAGCCATCCTCATGATAAAATTCAGAATCAACATGGTCGATAACCTATAACCCACTAGATTCCGAGTAAAAAGCGTTTTATTATCTGTAGAGTGTCCCTCGTTACAGTCGATGTCGCAATAACCGATAACAGATATATACTTCCTACTTGAGAGAAGCACACTCTTATGATTAGCCAACAGATGATATAAAATGAAATAAAATTCTAACCTGTTTATAGTATAATGTGATGACCTCTCGTATTCGAATACAGACATATCTCTACTGGCATTTGCTTCACATTTTTCATCACAGAAAAGAGGCCACTTATTCAACAAAATATGTTTATGCTCTCAGGTCACTCCACCACTCATTTTTCAATATATATGCGACTTGGGACGTTATAAATTGAGTGAATAAATGATCACTTTATCACATAGTCAGTTTGGCATTCTGTTTCCTTTTCAGACGGCGCTATGGCGTCTATACAGGGTGACCCAAAATTACGCGATATTTTTTTTTGAAATTTCAAACAAATTTATTTTCAAAAAACAACATAATATTTATTTAAAATGTCCGCCCTCTGCT
>CAJNOQ010004089.1:0-18383 GCA_905250885.1 Didymodactylos carnosus | reverse complement strand
AGTTAAAAATAGACATTTATACACCATTCGATAGACAATTTCAAGAGCTACATTTTGCACTATTTATATTTGAAAAAAGGATTATTTCGATTTTCCGCCTAATTTCCGCCTATATGCCCACTGTGCGCCCGTTGTACGAAAGAAGTGTTTGACCGAAACCGAAACCTTGACGATAAGCGAACAGGTAGTGCTTGTCTCTCCTCGAATAGCGTGTTGTGAGATCTCGGAATCCGACAGGACATTTCTTAGCAATAGAATAGGTCTCTTATACTCATTTTCGGATTCCTCATAGTCGATAACCTATTCTGTTCCATTTTCATCTAATGAAGGCAAAAGTAGGCTTCTGACCGACAGAATGCGTCCTAGAGGTTGCTCATACTCATTTTCAGATTTCTCATAGGCGATTACCTATTCCCTAGAATTTTCACAAATTTATTAGTAGGTGCACTATAACGTCAGGAGAAAGACCATCATTATCTACTTCTAATGTAAACCGATATCAACGAACTAAAAACTAAGTATACACTAAGTTGTTATAAAGCGGTGATTTGCGGTTACGGTTAACGGTTAATAACCGTAACCGTTGCATGCCTACTTCATTTTAACGAAAGTTTTTTGATAAAACTCCCATATCTCATGTTGGGGATGGATTACACATGGTAGGTTTAGATCAACAGTAATGCACATTTATGAAAGTGGTTGCCAAAAACGGATACAGTTTCATCATATTTTTAATTATTTCATAAAAAATATTGTTAGCAGATTGATCCCTGAAGTTACAGCCTAACGAAAACTACAGAGACATTTAAAAATAAACGAGATAAATATTTCAGGAAAGTAACAATGTACATCCAATTTATTTTGATCAAAAAATATGTTGTACCAAAAAAATCAAGAAAAATATGTCTAAAAGTAGAAACCGGACTTTGGTTGCAAGAGTAAAATACATGTACGTGATAGTGCTTGGTTGCAGAGACCGGCGGAAGGACGTTTCCACCAGCCAACGCTCAGTCCCGCCCCACCCAAAGTTTTTCGCTGCATTCCATCGCGTACCATCTCTCGCTAGATCGTGTCACATCCCGTCCTACTTATCAGTTTTTCGTCTCATCTCGTACCGCCAAAATTGTTTTTGTAAAAACTCTTTTTACTTATTGTATTCTAATTCACGTATTATGTACCATTTCTTTTCACATAGGAACATACCTGCTAGAAAACGAGAAAAGTTCTCTGTCTCCTAGCCCCTCGACAAAGCGAGCTGTTCGCACATTTTAAAGTCAAAAGAGAGCGCTGTTCACCGAAGGTGATATAAGCAAAACGATGTGTTCAACTTCAGACAGTGAGAGATTTGTTCGGAGATCCCTCGAAAATCAACAATCCCGACTAAAGGCTCTTTCAGCACCGACTGTCGTCATTGAGATGGCATGAAGTCGACGCGGAGACAGAGAGTTCTTGGCACGCGGTTTCCAAAAGGACATTATATTGTCTTCAATCTTTTTGAACAACGGAACGGAACTGACATTCAACGAAGGAAGAGCAGAAGAGAGACAGAAAACATTGTCTGAGACTAGGCATGCACCAATACAATACATTCGGTCCCAATAATATTGGTAACCTAATATTTTGGAACCAATAATTATTGGTCATCCAATATATTGGGTTTTCACAATATTATTGGGTACTGGGTCACTTGAGTTCAGCCTACTTTTACAGCACAGACATATGCTTTATTTCCCGTTTTGAATCAAAATATAACCCAATTAGGGTATGCACCAATTAATAATCAGTACTAAGGCATTCAGCAAAGTTGTTTCAGATCAGTTATAAAAAAACTTCTTAGAGCTGCCGAATGCCTCATTTTGTAGGAAAATGTTTCCTCTACCAAACTGAAGTGCTACAAAATTTTGATGTTATATATAGAGAAAATACAATAAATCGAAAACGCACTATAATCATAGAAAAATAATCGACAGTCGCTTTTTTTGCAATTTTGTTCGGTTTTGGATACTCATATTTCTATTGCAGATAACACCAAAATGTCTTTTTGCACTTCAGTTAAAGCAAACATTTTTCTACAAAATGAGACATTCGGCAGCTCTAAGTGCTTTTTATAACTGATTCGGAACGGCTTTGCTAGATGCTATAACATCGATTATTAATCGGTGCATGCCTAATGGCGATCGGGATATGCTTCCTCACGTTTTTATGAACGTACATGATATCAAGGTTAAAAAGTTGAAATCCAGTGTATTGCGGAACCCAATGCGGAGCGAAACATTTGGATCAAGGTGAGTGCCCGTTGAAAAATTTCTGCCTATATATCAGTCATTTTGCAGGATCATCATCAAAATCAGTCCTGTTCCGTCCCACCCAAAATGTTTCGCTTCGTCTTGTCCCGCAGCCCGCCTGTTCCACCGGCCTCTGTTTGTTTGACATATATACATAAATGTGTACGAAATCATTACATAGCTATTGGGATTTATACCAATGAGAATGATGATCGAGTTGTTGCTTTTTGATTTCATCGAATTCCAACAAAATTTGCTGACATACTTGAGGTTGAAAGCCTGTCACAGCGGACGCAGCGATAGCAGCCCGTGAAATATTATTACCATTTTGTTGTTGCTGTTCTTCGTCAGTAGTGTCCGGCAATGGTGAAACAAGACCAAGTGTATTGTTAGTACATGCTTCCTCACCTTTGTCGCCTACCAAAAACTGATTTAGAGATGCATAGAGGCCCCGACACAACCATGTGACTGATGAAAGGGTTCCTACTGCAGGTTTTACTATGCCGTTAGCGAGAGCCACTAATGTTCCGGCCACACTACCTAATTTTCCATGACGTTGATAGGCAATGCGTGGTGTATTGACAAGATCGGTAATCCCATCTTTCCATCCATAGCATAAAGAGAGTATAGCTGCATTGACACCCGATTTGAAATTGATAATATATGGTCGAGAACGAATTTCTGACGCACTAAAAAAGTTATATATCTCTACTATGTGCGTTCAATTACACTATCAAATCGTTTTTTTTTGTGCCATATACGATCGAAATGACCTGAGAGTACAGTTGTATAACAGAAAAAAACTGAGCTTACCTGTATGGATCATAAACTGAAGGAGCACAATCTAATACATCAGTTAATTCTCCATATAATGACAAACAACCAATGCATAAATGACCAATACCTTTACCTAAACCTTTGAATACACCCTCGACAACACTACATGTACCACTTTTCCAATTTTCACAATGAATAGCTCGTTTGACACCCGTAGAAGTGTCGGAAATAATATCCACGACGGCTATTCGAGTATGCTTTACAATACCATGCAATGGTATATGGATGCGATTATCATGAATTGAAAGCCATTTTTGAGTAGGATGTATGAGTAATTGTGATTCTTCTATACGACCTGCTACAACAAGTACTTGTGCTACACGCCGTGAAATTTGTAAATGTAACTTATTCAAGCGATAACATGCAGCAAATGTTGGTTCAAGATCACTTCGTAGATGTGATAGGGGTAGATGAGCATGAAACATACGTACCGCCTCACCACATCCATCTTCTTTTAATATAGCGTCACGAATACGTTCAGCAGCAGCTCTGGTTTTTTGTTCATGAACTAATTTAAAAGCTTCCACCAAATCTTTCGTAGTTATATCTTTTCCTGGAACTGGATGAGGACCGGCACCATTCTTTTCAACAACATTGCCCCAAAAAAATTGATCTCCAAAAAAGGGAACAACGATTGTAGGTTTGCCAGCGCGAAGACCAGATGCAGTTGTACCCGCTCCACCATGATGACATACGGCGGATACTACAGAAACAAATTGTAAGATATAGCACTTTTAAAGATTTCTACTCGGACAAACAATGTCACACCATACTTACCATGTTGGAACAACCACTCATGTGGGACATTGCCGATTTTAAAGACAGTATCGGGTAATTCATCACTATCTTTAGCAAGGCCAGAAAGTAAAGCACGATAACCAGTCTCTTCGAGAGCTTCAAGTACGATTTTTAGAAGACGAGTAGAATCATGTCCTGTAATCGAACCAAAGCCAATATAGATGGGCGGTGAGGAGTTTTGATCATTTTGAGTACGATTAAGACCAAGAAATTTGAGTAGATCATCCGGTTGCTTACTGGCAGCAGTAGCATCGTGCTTCAAAAAGAAAAAGCCTGAAACATTGATATGCGATGCCCAGTCATTCGGTTTTGGTACGAGTGTTGGCGACCAACAGTAAGTATAAGGTACGCGTTCATCAATCATGATAAATGTTGCTTGGCGTGTATGTAACGCTGGAAGACCTAACGTCTCTTTGCGAAATTTATTCACAATATCACGCATGCACGACCAAGTCTATTAAAAAGAAAGTTCAGTAAGACAACAGCTTTCGCTTTTATTAATACGATGTGAAAATGTATATATCGAATGGTACTTTTTAGAATGTCTCTAGTTCATTTTAAATACTTACAAACATTTCAATGGTACTATAAGATAACATATTAACTTTTTCGATAGATGCTTTTGAATAATCAACATTAACTAACGGATGTGGAAAAGCCGTTGTGGGTGACCATGGCATAGTAAACATAATGTGCAAAGGAATTCTTAACTTTTGTGCACAATGAATATGACCAAAAGATGGTGGGTTAGCAATGATGGCTTCAGCGGTAAATGTATCTCCAGTTTCATCGTCTTCACTCGTACATGCAAGCCAAGTCGATGCAAGAATTTTCGTTAAAACATCACGATTTTTTGCAAGATCTCCTGCAGCGAGACTACTCACTGAAGGTATTATACCTGAGTTTTTAACCATGAAAGACATTAATTCGGCTGGATCACCAGCCAGTGGGAAAAAATCTAGACCATTGTCACGGACAAATTTACGAAATGTATTGTGTGTTGCTAGACGAACACGATGACCGACTTCACGAAGTGCTTGTCCGAGACTACAACATGAGAAAAAAGAAGAGAAAATTTCTTAGTAAAGAAAAAGCAGACTTACGCGATAAAAGGCTGTACATCACCTCTCGTACCGACGATAAGTAACAAGATATTAATATGAGGAATAGCAGTGTCATCTACCTCGTTCTTTTTTTTACTTTTCACCATTGCTTGTTCACTATTATTTATGATCTCACAACATTCTGCAAAACAAAAAGAGAAAAACTGATCAATTCTTTAACTGTGTGCACGTGGTGTGTCACCTAACCTTGTCTTTCTTCCACAAATAAAGAACGCATTTACTCTTATTCGTCGTTCGTTTTCATACACATACACACTTACATCATATCGTCATCAATTTTGCGCTGATGTTAAACAGGAAAGATGAAGGCACAACACATACACACACTTTTTTTTCTGCTTTGTCCTTTTTCTCTTTATGGAGACGTATGGATGACAAAAAAAATGGCGTTAAAAGTAAGGGGTTACCTTGATTAACAGACAAAATTTTCATCAATCTGTTTAGCAATATCTTTAAGCACATTCTGTATTATTGCTGATGAATTATTAAATAGAGTTTATTGCGTGAAAAGTTGCATTCAAATACAAACGGTATTAGTTTATTTGACTATCTCTATTCATATATTTCTATTTTCATATTTGAGTTATTGAAAAAATAGGAAGAAAAGTAAACATCAATATTATCTTTTAATTTGCAATATTAACTGTCTCAATATTTGATCAATTGTTGAGATTAACGTTAAATAAAAATTTAACTGTATAGAGGTTTCGTAATACTGAGAGATAGAAAGAATCTTTCATTTCTTAACTTACAATGACTTTTTTGATAGAAATAATTGAAGAACGACAAATAAACGTAAATTTTATTTCATAGAACAGAGCTGAATCTTATTTGTTGCTTACATGTTGTATTTTTATTGCTTCGTGGTGTCTTCAACATACATCTTCCTTTCATGTAGCTACATATCTATGTTATCGATTGTGAGCGAATAGATACGAAGAGAATTTTTTCATTTGTGGATGAATAAATACCATCTATTTGCTTTACGAATAAAGAGAGGGGGAGATACGACTGCATACCATACATTTTAAAATAGAATATTCGTATCATTTTCCACTGAAAAATGAGACGCATTTATGAAATAACAAATTGAATAAATATATTTTTCTTCGTTTCTTTTCGAACTTGACATAATTTCTTACTTCATCTATCGGTAGTGTCTCAGCCGATGTCAGCGTTTCTATAAATTATTGTTGAAATTAAATTAAAGAGACTGTCCATCGAATATGAACATACTAAGCAAATTTTTGACACCCAACTTTTTACTACTGGAAACGAAAGAGCGTGAGTAAAAATCTATAAATCCAAATTTTTAGCCCTCCGTATCACGTACTTCATGAGTTATGAAGGAAACATGAACGGTACCTCTTCAGAGGTAAAAAATGTAGGCTTTTTTCTTTCCTATTAGTATATTGACATTTTCTCTGTCAGTACTTAACGAATAAGGTCGTGTAAGATCTCAAAAGATAGAACGAAATACGTTCTACCAAAATTAGTAGCAGTTCTTTTACGAAATTCTTTTGACGATTTTTTTCGTATTCTTTGTCTTTGTCTTTGTCTTTTATATTTATTGACACAAAAGTAAAAAGAAACAGAAAAAATAAAGAAAGAAGAAATAATAAAAGATGTTACATGAACTGTGCCAAAGGGTGTACATCAGAAAGAATAAGAGCTTATAACTACAACAAAAGTTATGGTAGACATACACCTGATAGAAAAGTGATGTAACAAATAATAATGATAAAGAAATTGTTTGATGTTTGTATGTGGGTAAAAGAGTAAAAAAAAGAATTCATAACAATAAAAGAGAAAAAGCTGCACATAAATGTTTAACGCTAAAAACTGAGGCCGAAATGCTATATCAGAGCGTTTTAGTGTCTTATTAGTAGCTTCATTAGACGTGTCCTTGATTGCACTGCTGGATGCTGCAGTTGACTCGACACTCAATAGCATGCTTGTTTCGCCAATCTAAATATACAGTTTTGCAGAGTTCATCAAGAGCTACAAGATACACTAGCTGAGTTTTAATTTTAAGTGAATTAAGATGACATGAGCGGGTATTTGGCCTTGAGGTACCATGAACACATGAATGTCTCAAAAGTCCAATAAGTATATCTCTTCAGAATATCGTTCGACAACACTCAAAATTTTACTACAGACACAGTTCTGGCTGCTCTTTCTGCTGGTTACCTCAAAACTTCAAAATACGGTTAGATATACAAGGCTTTTTGGAGACCCTCTAAAAAGCCCAATGATTTTGGATCAGCAGAAATATCTCTTCGAAATCTTGCTCAATCACTTTCTGTTCTGTGTTTGGAGTGTAATAATTATTCGCCTAAAACTTGCGTGGTATCAAAAAGTCTGTGAGAGACCCGCGGGACACGTGACGAGACAGAACGCGAGAATGATCAGACGGAACGGGACTGGATAAACCGACTTTTATCAGTCGTCCCACCATTCTCTGATTTCATCAAAAGTTGTCAAACAATAGTTGGCACCAAGCTTGTTCCAGAGTTCAGTTTATATGAGATTGATTTTTTTGTGGAATATTCGAGCTTGATACATGCCTATCTCGACCTGTCCAAGACCCAAATTTATAATCAAAATTTGTTTATTTAATTCTCCCCAGATATTTGATTTCTAGTAATAAATCGAGTAAAACATCTGCAAATCATGAGAAAAACACTAAACCAAGAAAATTAGAAAGCCGGGGACTTCTTTATGGGAATTAACGTCACTCCTCTAGGAATGACTTTCTGTTGAATGGCCGCTTGCTCTTGTTGTTGAAATGGAAGTCAGAAGTTTTACACAGAGAGAGCTCAGTCATATTCAACTCATATTTCACCGATGCATATAGTGTCTCCCGTAGATGTACCTGTATTCAAAATCACCAACGAATCGTCTCTATTTATTACAAACCAACTCTGTCTTACTCAAAATCCAACTGCCGATTTGAATAGAAAATGGTCTGTAGTTAGCAATTATTTCTTGCGTGCGTCCGTCTTACAGTTTACGTGTAAAAAAATAGTAATTGACATGAAAGTTTGGCGTGACGAGATGGCACGGGGCAAAACCCGTGGGTGCACATGATGGGACTGCAGAGGAGAAAAACTTTCGGTAGACGGGACAGAGTGCTGAATGAGCGAGACAGGACGGGACGAATTTTAAGCCGTCCCGCCGATCGCTGTTGTAGAAAACTTTCGTCCTCCGAAAAACAAATTGCAGTTGCCACCCTCGTTAGGGGCACTACTTTACTTTTACTAATTATTACATTATCCGGTAAAAGTAATAAACGTTTGTTACTTATTACCGGTAAAAAGGTAATCAATTTTGTTGTTTTATTACTTATTGCTTCTTTATGTAATAATTTTTCATCATTTTACTTTTTACTACTTTTTTCTTATCCGTAATAAGTAAAGTAATAAAAGATTATCACTTGAAAAAAGTAATAAAGTAATAATATCTATTACTTGTTTCCAGGTAATAACTAATACGCTTTATTATTTATCATTTGGTAAAGAACAGTAAAGTGACGCCGAAAAGAATGACAGCTTCATACAGACAAATATTTCCACAATGGAAAGACAATGTTCATACAATATGATGAAGACTTTTGTAAATAGCACTTTTCAGTGTTTACAAAATGTCGTTAATATTTGAAATTTTTGAACTATATGTGATACTAAGTCAGTTTTATCGGAGAAAATCGTTTTTATACATGTAGAGCAGGGTCGAAGTATATGGCTCACTATATTATCCAGCTCACCACTCAGGGCTATGTCCAGTGAAAATATTTATAGGACCCTCTAAGAAAATCTGATATACCCTTACGGATTCATTTTTTCATGCTGAACAACAATCTGAAGCCAGATTTTGAGTTAACCTTGAAACGACTAAAATTGGCCATTATATTATTTTTCAGATACCATCGACCAATGCATCTTGTCGGAGATGCTCAGACTCGTCGTAGTTATGTTTCTCCGATGTTTTGGCGTCAAAAGATGCAATACTGTATGGACTATCTATGCTGCAAAATTCAGGTTAGTAAACTCCAGTTAAGGGTACCTCTAGTCCGAAATACCCCCAAAAAATAGCCAAACTTTGATATTTTGACTCTGGCGCTCAAAAGGAGACTTTAACCCAGCGGGCACGTATGAGTAGGTTATCGATTGCTTTTCAAATAAGACCAATCCGGACTCAAATGGTTGCAGTCTTGCGAGATATTACAGTTTTAAGATACGACAGAAAATGGGCCGTTGGGGTGCAGTTGCTGTAACGTCTCATAGGCCCCTTCGAAAGCTCTATTTTTTTGGCTATGAGATCTGTTAGTATCTCCATTTCTACGTTCTTTAACTGATGCGAGTAATCGATCTTGATTGATTCGTAGCCTATTTCGTATTATTAATTTATTTTGATCTTCTTTGTTAAGCATCCATGTATTCGTTATGCAGGTTATAATACATTAGGTCAAATACCAATACATTTGCACAATCCACCTTAGATAAGGCTGAACATGTTTTCTGTAAAGAACGACATAAAGAAAAACAAATTTTATTTTATGTTGATGTGCTCTGCCACCTCAAGAAAATATCGCTCATTAGGACTTTAATGGAAAATCCCTCAACTTAAGCGGGCATCTACCGTCCGACAGATTTCGCCTCTCAGAAAACAGCTGGACAGCTCGGGTTGATCTTAACTTATAAAATAAAGTTAGAGCAATGACATAACAGAGCCAGATTTTTGAGTTTTTTGTTGGTTTTATTTTCGGAAGAATTTCACCTAAAAAGTTGGAAAAAGAGCAAGAATTGGCGTATAAGTTTCAACACTGCAAAATAATGACGCCCTGAATCAAAACTTGAGCACTCTTACGTTGTTTCCATATGTCTTAGTTTCGATTCAAGATCAATCCGAGCTCACTAGCGCTTAATTTGACGGAGAAATCTTTCCAACAGTGTTTATCACTTAGGATAAAATCGCTTTTGAGATATAGTGGAACTGGTGTACGACACACGTTTTAGGGCTCTTAATAAAACTGTCATAACTTTTGATCAAAGCATTGCTTGATGCTAGTAGACGTCTCATTTTAACCATAAATGTTTACTCTACGAACTGAAGTGACTAGAATCCTTTTTGATTCCGACATTTCACTGAAATACCAGAATTTTAGAAAAATCAGGTTTTTAGGGCGTTTGGAAGGTTTGTTCGAAATCCTCCAGAAATCTTTGATATTGGCACAAATAGTATGGATTCTAAAAGTAGGCACCTTGGATTCTTCAATCATGCGCTTTGCTCAACTCATAGTACAGTTTCGGTAAAAAAACGTTAAAAAAATAAACTGTCTTATGGATTTTTATTGACTGACTCAGTATATTCTGATAGTCCAAGCAATAAGAAAAAATTAATTTTCCCGACTGCCACTTTCATTTTTCTCAGAACACAGGTTTTCACTACGAAAAGTATAGCAATCCCGGAGCCCTTTGTGATATAGAAGACCTAAAGTGATCTGAAAAATTTTGTTCTAATACATCAATCGATAAATCTCGATAAGAGCTTTCTAATAATGTGCGCTTCAGTGCGATTTATGCCAGCGAAAGCTTCTTTTGTGCAAACTTCTGAGAAAATGTATCATTCCAGGTTTTTCATCTTCAAAAAAACAACTATTACATGACCGGGCTATCAGACGTACATGACTAGATATGTATCGCCAAGCTTTATTAAATGGTTTAGGATAAAGTTAAATTTAATGTATCTTTATTTATTTAATTTAATGTATCTCTAAAAAAGAAGGAGCTACAAGCATAAGGACCCTTGAACTATTGGAACCGAATTAGAGCCATTTTACTGAAATTTCGATCCTCATAAGGGTTCGATAAAACTCGAAGAAGGGCATTTCGGCTTATTTTATTAATAGTTCAGAAAAACTGAATTTCCTGTGAGAGAAATCCGCAACTGAGAAATATTTTTATTAGATGATGTCGAGTACCGATCTTATACTTAAATTCAGAAAACAACAAAATGAATTTTCTTGAGAACGACGCAAAATTTTTCAAAATCGACGGATTACTTTTTTTTTCAATAGACCAGTTCCAGCAGTTAAAATTCGCAGGTTTGCACGACGGGCAGGGAGGATTTTCGAGCTGTGCACCTTTTCAACAAATTCTAATATCATTTTAGGTTCTGAAGATTCTATATTAGTTTACTGTAATCAGCCTTGCACACAGCACCACAATGAATAGTGTTCTAAGGTTTAAAAAAGGCAACGCTGACAATTTTCATTATTTTTAAAACTTGACCAAATGTCACCATATGAGTGTGAAGATATCATTTGTTGACGTCAAAAACCCAGCACTGAAACTTTTCTTAAGGATTCAAAAAAGTATCCCAATGAGATATCCATATTGGTTTTGTAAAATGCTGCAAAGGAGGTATCTAGGCTTGAAGAAGCGCCTACTAAATCTTTCTGCTAATAGGTAACTACAGTAAAACCTCTATTAGTGAACACCTCCCATTTTGAACAAGGGCTCGGTCCGACGCAGCGGTCTTTGCTGAAAATGCACCTCTCTAATGTGAACACACGTGCAATGATCTTTTTTATCTTCATCTCTATCACCTTTCTCTTACGATTAACCGACACTTGAGAGACACCGACATTTGAGCGATCGACATGATATCTAAGTGAACTTATGTGGTGAATGGGCGCTATGTGATACAGTTACAGATATACAGTTTCACACGATGGTTACATGTTTTGTGTGAAACTATTTTTTGAACTCACTCTCATACTGCTCACACCTCCACCTCCCACGAAATACTGCCAGAAATATCCAAATGTGTACTACGAAAAATTCGTGGAAGAGTCGAGGTCCTGTTCGCTCAAATGTCGGGATCGCTCAAATGTCGGCGCTCAAACGTCCGTTAACGTTCTCTTACGTGTCACGACTGATCATACTCTCTCACAGACAAAAAAAGTACATTTTCCTATTCGCTCGTTCCCCTCTATATTTTATTATTATATTTTCATTTGCATATCCATGGATACAGCATAAGTTAAACTACATATATATATATATATATATATAAAGGGTGTTCTAGAAGTTCTGAAGTAATTTTAAAATGCATCATTCTAAAATTACTTCAGAACTTCTAGAACACCCTTTATATATATGAAGTCCATTTCACTCGCTTATTGTCTCGGATTTTTTCGGCATATACAAAAATGTCTCATTTCCGTGATATTGAATGAATACAAATAATAATTTATACTATAATAAGATATGAAAGTAGATCAAGAAAAGATGATAACTCGGACGAGAGAGAAAAGAAAAAGAACATATAGAACAAAAAGAACAGAGAAGAAGAAAAAAAACGATAATTAGGACAGCATATATATATATATGTAGTTTAGCTGAGACTTTGTGTATCAGAATCCAGTATTATACGTAGGGAAAAAAAAGAATGACATCACGACATCATCTTACTTTG
The DNA here is from genome assembly GCA_905250885.1 of Didymodactylos carnosus. Classification (NCBI taxonomy): domain Eukaryota; kingdom Metazoa; phylum Rotifera; class Eurotatoria; order Philodinida; family Philodinidae; genus Didymodactylos; species Didymodactylos carnosus. The sequence goes on along the minus strand of CAJNOQ010004089.1, from coordinate 5,857 downwards.
CAGCAAAAAATTGAATTAATAAATGATAATAAGGATGGTAAAGGGTTATCTCAACGTAAATTAGCTGCAAAATATAATATTTCACTTGGTTCCGTATCAAATGTATTAAAACGTAAAACAGAATATTTACATGATTATGAAACAAATCAGAATCAACACGCTAAGCGAAAATTAATGGATGTTAATGCACAAAAACTCGACGAGCAAATGTATAATGGTTTGCACAGCAACGTTCTAAAAATATACGAATATCAGGACCAATTTTACAAGAAAAAGCACGAGAAATAGCTGAATTATTAAGTGATAAATTGCGTTCATTTAAAGTATCAAATGGATGATTAGAAAAATTTAGGACAAGACACAACATTTCTCATTGCATCATTAGTGGTGAAAATTCATCTGTTGATGTGATAACTGTTGATGATTGGATTCAACGAATACCAAAAATTATTGATGGCTATGATTCAAAAGGTATATTTAACTGTGATGAAACAGGATTATTTTTTTAAAGCTATGCCTGATAAATCATTAACGTTAAATAAAGAAGAATGTAAAGGTGGTAAAAAATCAAAAGAACGTTATACTATTTTATTATGTGGTAATTCAACTGATGAGAAGAAATTAAAACCACTTGTAATTGGTATGTACTGCTATTGAGATATCCTTAAATATTTTTAAATACTTTAAGTGCTTAATAAGTCTGTTTTTGTACTTGGTCTTAGGTAAAAGTTTAAAACCACGATGTTTTAAAAATTTAAATGTTAATAAATTTCCAATAGATTGGCGGGCAAATAATACAGCAGGGATGAATGTTAAGTTGTTTAGTGAGTGGTTATCGAGTTTAAATGTATCGATGAAAAAACAAAAACGAAAAATAATATTATTTATTGATAATGCACCATGTCATCCTGTTGATATTAAATTATCAAATATAAAATTACAATATTTTCCGCCAAATACTACATCTAAACTTCAACCATTACATCAAGATGTTATACACACATTTAAAACACATTATCGTAAATATTTAGTTAAATATATAATAGCACGTTGTACAATAGCTCAAACGTCAAACGATATTAAAATTACACCTTTAGATGCTATTTATTGGATAGATGCAGCATGGAAAGCTGTTACAGATACAACAATACGAAATACATTTCGTGCAACTGGTTTTACAGATATACAACATAATGATACAACAGTAGCAACATCTGATGATCCAGCAATATCACCAACAGGTAATACAGAACCAATAGATGATGAACAATATAATAATTTAAAAATATTAAATGATTTATTACTACATATCACCAGTAGTGGTCAAACAATGAATGCAGCTGATTTTGTTGATATAGATAATGATACACCTGTATTTAATGAATGGTTTGATACCTGTGAACAGCTTCTAGCTTGTGACATATCAGAAAACTGTAAAGCATCTTCTACAAGATTAAGATAATTATTTGGTGATTGATTAATGTCATGGATAGCCGTCTGATTCAAGCAAAGGTGCCACAAAGTGGCAGCGATGTGACTGCAGCAACCGACAGTTCGTTCGCCAGCTGTACAAGTGCAAAACCATCCGGAAATTGGATTTAGAATGCCGTTGTTATATTCAATATATGTGTTATATATCTCACTATTAGAATGACGTGATTGATACAGAACTTTTACTAAATTGTCAACATTGTCCGCTGTCTGTATCATAAACTCAAAATCTTGAGGAAAAGCTGCTGATGGCTTTAAATGTTCTTGAACATAGGACGAAGCTTGCTTCACTTGAAATATTCGAAACGTACATATCAGATGCGTTGTATAAGAAAGAAACCTGTTTTGCATTATTGATGCACTGCTGCATACTGCACAGTAATCAGTCGGGAAGTCATGAAAACTTTCTTTTTGTATCTTCTCCCGGGTGTCCAGCTCACCGAAAGTGATATCACGAAGCTCCTGTTCGGTTAGTTGCGGAAATGAGTAATTTTGTGCATCCTGATCCTTCCATTTTGAATGATGTGTAAGATTTTCTCTACTTAATCGTTCTTTCACTTTATTTGTGTCTTTCAAACGAGTCAACATTTTATCAGCGTACTAAAATATAAAAATACAAAGTGAAGTGGTAATAGGGTCAGTGTACGTACAAACGTGAATTAGAAAATGCGGATAGTAGCAGTCTGTCAGCTACTTTGGGGTCAGAAAAGTGGTCTTACAGTAAACGAATAGCCTACTTCCGAATCTTTATCGCGATCAAGAACAGCAGCTGTGCGATATTTATTAATAATACCACATATGATATTTGTATAATCAGATAAATATGCAATCGTGCTATTTTGGATTGTTTTATTAAAAAAGGCCCATTGCTTTATTTTTCCTATGAAAAAGACACAGAATGATGTGATGAAAAGGCAACAATATTTTGAATCAATATTTATATCTCGATTATAGATATTGACACAATTTGAAGACTTTTAACTCTACCATTTGCACTCTCTACAACCCAACGAATCTTAGTAATACATCTTGTTGTGTTGGCTTCTTCAGCCGTGAACTAAATTAAGTGATTAAAATCAGGTGCTAAGTGGATATATCCAATGAGTTCTCTTACTCTCTTTTTTCCATTAAGAAAATGAGGCATGGCGACGTGAAATCCGAGTGCTTTCATTGTACCAATCGAATCTCTAAATCCTCTATCGACTACGATTACATCATCTTTACTAAACCACTTTAGAATATTGTTAGCATTTGTCGTCAGACTGTGCTTCCAAATTTCGGCATCAGTATTTTTCGAACCTGATAAGAACGGACCAAGAACGCTGATGATGTACCCATCTGTAGCTGTGACTAACATCGGTTTGAGAAGCGATCGGTGTTTGTGAATATTAAACGAGCGACGTTGAAATTTGTTGTTCGAGGACTTTTGTATATAAAAATATCTCCCTAAGTGAGGAGAAAATAATCCAATTGCTTATTCAGTGCTCAAGAGTTCTGGAATATAGATACCATCGACTACTACACATGCTTAGTTTGGATCAGAAGTCAATAATTTTCTAGCAATTGACGTCGTATGATTGGAAATAACTTGTTGACGACAGATATGGTCGAAACCGATATTTTGAGAAACGAAAGTCTGCATGAGAGCCTTGCGTACACAATGAACTGTCCGAGATACAGTTTGTTTATCTTTTAAATCAAAGAGAGATGAAAGAACTTTGTTACTTAGACCAAGTCTAAGTTTACAAAGAAAAACAGCAAGAGCAACTCTCATTGAACGAACGAACGTGCTTCTCAAACTGGACAAATGTCCTAAAAGATCTTCAAAGTCACCTTAAACAAAGAGAGAATAATCAGTACTAATCAGGAAATTTTTAGTTTTTAGGCTATTCACTTTTTGTCAAACCAGTCATATTATAGTAATCCGTATCCGATAAAGAGTGATGATCATCAAAATCAAAAGACCTTCTTGTTCTCGTGATATCCGCGAACGAGTCAAACCAGTCGAGTACGTCATCAACTGTCAAAGTAATATTATCCTCGATATGACCTTAAAATTAAATACGGGAAAGGTAACTTAGCAATAATTATTTCCTAGCAGCTCAGCTGATATAACCTTGTATTTCGTGAAATGCTTCGTATGTTAGTCCAGTATTTCCATTCATATGATTACCACAACATCGGGATCCTTTCGGTACCATAATTGATCGTCTCATGAATATGAACTTTCTCAATTCATCGTGCAAGACCTTCGACACTGACGGGTCAATTTTACCACAAACAACGCACGACCTGATAATTATAAATATCCGTCGAAATGTATTCAGCTATCATCAGTGTTTGTATTACCGATGAGACTTTGAAGTTCGAATGATTGGAATTGTTGACCATTGAGAACAGTCTCAGGACCATTTTGAGCAAAAAAAAAAAGTGGGCCGATTCTTTAGCTTCTACGGACCCGTCCTTTGAATTAGAGCAGCAATTTTATGTTTGTTTTATTCCAGGAAGTTCAAAGTACCTGTAGTTTCGATTATATCTTAGTTACTCAGTAACTAAAGCACACTTTTACCAATATGGCCTCTGTAGCAGATTGATTTACTTTATTTTCATGCAAAAATGCTTTTACTCACTGTGCAAATAATGTAGACAGAAAGTTATACTCCTAATTCGAATGTATCTTTATAAGGTTTATGGTATTTTGTCCTAATTGTTCCTCAACACAGCGCTCGCCGATATCTCCGATGAGAAACATCTGAACTATCGTATTTGCAATCTTCGTCCGAGCACGTCCGGTCGCATCAAGTTTCTCGGCCGAACACGTTCGGTTGAGAATTATCGAATTGGTGCATGCCTAGTTATAAGTCGATCAGTAAAATTATGATTTAAAGTTCCGGAACGGTTGTTAATAATTATTTCTTTTTGATAGGAAAAGAATGATTGTTAACAACTTCAGTTGGAATCTTCACCAACTCTCTCTGATTAGTTTGTGTGCTTAAAATACGACAGTTGAAATGAAGGAAGAGCGAGAGTGTTAAACGTTTTCCAAAGTATAGGACTTAAGCTAATTCATTTGGGTCACTGTTATGGCGACATCTCACAAACATGTGCGATGGAGCCAAGCAAAAGGAATTTCGAGTAATAAAAGTAACTCCTTCGTTTTGCACGGGAAAACAAATGTTTTTCTTTTCTTTTACCGTCAACCGTGACCTCTATTCTAGATATATATAGGTGTTGACGGACGAAAGAAAAGCAACACAAGCATACAGTCCATCACTACCTATAAAAGAATTGTTTGTGGAGTAACAGAATGTCAGTTTTTTCATCTTTTCTTTTTTTTGTTCTACTTGCTACGCTTAGCATTACCCATACGATAAGACGTGTAAGTAAAATAAGCATGTTTCTATCTACATAAAACTACATCAAGGTATCAAATGATTCCTTATTTGTTTCAAAAATTCAAAGTAATATAATTCATTCAAGGAACTATGTAAGTTACATTAGCCTTATAATATATTGATATTCTATCTCAAAACTGACTGTATCTAATGATTCATGAAACTACGCGGTGTAAGGGTTTGAAATTAATCTGCATTATAATCATTGATATTTCTAAACGCCAATACGTTTTTCGAGAGCCATTTATTGTATGCAACATTCAGTTGAATTTGTACTTCCCAATACATGAATATTATAAAGAAGCATAGTTTATACATTGAAAAGAAGATAAGACTTAACCTTAAAAGCGACGGAAATTGTCGGGTCTTTAAATAATCTAATGCCGTGTATCAGGTTACATTCGTCAGCACAGCGACCTTCAGACTAGGGGTGTTAATTTAGTGTTACCGATTCATTTACATTTATTTTCCAAAGTAACACTAAATTAACACCCCTAATGAGTATAGCATTTTCGAGCATTTACCGTAGATGCAATGCACTTCAATGAACATTCTAATCAACACTGAACATATTAGCTTAAACAAAAACCAGAGAAAAATCGAATTACACTTCACGCATTTGAAGAAAAAAGCCGTCGTTAGGTTAGAAGAATAAAATATTAATGTGAAATATTCGATGCAAAAACAAATTTTATGTGAAAACATTCTTTTACTATCATGTATTTATTTGCTATATTGGTGTTGGTAACGGTCATAAATTATGAAATAAATCTTGCTTACAAAGTTGTTTTCTTTGTCTCTTCTCAGTTTTATAGGTTAACTTTGACGTTGAAGCCACGTCTATGAAAATGACTCTCCTTGAAATGTTTGTTGAACGTTAGATTCCTTGTATGTCAAAGTACAATTCCTAAATGTCAAAGTTTCAAAGATCTGAAATTGAAGAAATTGTTATTCGTCCAATCTGATCTTGC
>CAJNOQ010004088.1:0-18384 GCA_905250885.1 Didymodactylos carnosus | reverse complement strand
GTTATCCAACAAGTCATTAGTGTATCACCTCAAGTAATTGATTCACAGCCGCCTAAGGTTATCACAAAAGCTTCAACTTTCATAATTAAGAATAGCGAAGAGAATAAACAATCAGTTGGAAAAGATGTGGTGTATGGTCACAAGATCGATCTGAGACCACACCATTTGTTTTATGTAATAACAAATCGTATCAAATAGTACGACGTGACAAAAAGGGAAATTTTATTATAATGAAAGAATTGGTAGGAATTATTTATTGAAAATGCGGTGGCTACCTGAATCACGGACTGAATGATTAAGCCGGCAGTTGAAGTATCCTGAGCGTTGACGGTATCCACATTTAATTGTGCTATGATTAGCCTTGCCACAAACTTTACATGGACTGAACGGCGTTGATGAAGAAATCCGTGGTAGTGAATCACATTGAGAATATGGTAACGACGAAATTAAATTATACTTGTCTCTAAAAGAATTATAATTATTTTCATTAGTTGCTGTAGTTGATGATGTTCTAATCGGAGGATTGGGATGTTGATAAATTTGTGTACGCGACTGTTCAGTTTTTTGTTGTAAGTAAAATTAATTCTAACAAAATAGACTGTGGCCGGTGTATGTTCAATTGTGCTAATTTAGCATATGTTTCGTTAAGATCTTCTGTTTTTGCTATATTCCAAAATTTACCCAATGTATCAACGGGAGCATCGGACCTTAGAATTTGTTTGGCGATTTGTGGATTTATGGTAGCTATTAAATGGTGAACGATTAATGATTCAACCATGTTTGGGTTATATTCACGGCATAACGAAAGTTTATCATCAAAATAAGCCGTGACGGATTCGCAAGGCTGTTGTTCACGTTTTATCATCTGTGCAAATCTCGCTGAGCATGAATCGATGATGAGAACCGATTTAGAAATGCCGTTTTAAAATCATTCCAGCTTCTAAATGACTTTGAATCATCAACATACCATGCACCAGCTTTCCGAACCAATTTGCCACGAACGATTTGCAGACGTTCTCCATCAGTTGAATATTTGTTACCAATAGTTATTGATTTGATGCTGTGTAGAATATATAATGGGATGGTAAGAAATTAACGATAAATTCTTATCACGAACGTTTTTTCTGTTACCTTTCGTTTTTATTTAAAAGGCTAAGTAAATGACGTAGTAGCTGTCCGAAAACACGGAAGACACGTAGGCTACAGCAGAGTTGGAACCGGTCTAAAAAAAAAATAAGGGGCCGGGCCGGGCCGGGCCGGCCGGTTCAAAACAGCGGACCGGACCGACCGGTGGCCCCCCAGCCCAAAAATCTTTTTAGACCGGTAAAAAACGGCAAAAAGACCGGCCGGTTTTCAACAAATTTCGAGAACGGTGAAAAACCGGCAAAAAACTGGGCGGTTTAGACGCTTTTATCAGTAAACCAAAATATTTTTAATGAAAAAGTCATTTTCACTAGCTTTTTCATATTTCTGTCACTTGTTTAACAAACCAGACTATTTTCTTCCTCTTTTCTTTCTTAGTCATCTTTCTCAGTCTTAGTCTTTGATAGTGATACGGAAAACATGACGGTAATAGCTATAGCTAGATAGGGATTTAATCCTTTTCCGTATCACTATCAAAGAATGACTAAGAAACAAAAGAAAAAGAAAATAGTCTGGTTTGTTCTTATTTTAATTATAGGTTATTGTATGTTAAGTCATTTGTCTTAAATTTAATGTCTGAAGAACATATCAGTTTTCTTGAACGAAGAAGAGAAAAATGCTAAGAATTTAAAACCGGTCGATCACCGGCCGGTTTGAAAATATTTCTAGACCGGCAAAAGATCGGTGGAGACCGGCCGGTCTAAACTTTTACACCGGACCGGACCGGCACCGGCCGGTCTGCCGGCCCGGTTCCAACTCTGGGCTACAGCTAAAAGAAAGGCTACAAGAAAGTTAAAAGAACACTTTTCTTACCGGTTTTTTAATGAATGATACACGAATCAATCTCCTTATTAGAGGCGTTTCCCCGATCCTAATTAATACCCGAACTAACTCCTCAAAACAGTTAGGTCTCCCGGTTACTGAAGTGCGAATCGATCTCCGTGTAAAGAGTCGTTTCCCCGGCTTTACAGAATGATTCTACAAATCAACTGCGTTTAGAAGTCGTTTCCTTGGCTTTTTATGTACGAATCAACTCCTTAAGAGAGTCGCTTCTGCCGTATTATCTTTAATTTCGAATCAACTTCGCTAGGAAGTCGTTTCCACTGTTAATGAATAAAGATAACTTAATTTAAAGCCAGGGTCGCCATGTTATAGTATTGGCTCATGTGTTAATATCTCTAATCTTTTATTGTGCTGAATAAACGAATGAATACAACAACGAAATATACACAAATAAAAGTGAGTACAAGGTAGCCTCTGAAGTGAAGAAATAGCGAATATATATGTATTAAAAAGAATGATCTCGGCGCAATGCCTATCTGTAATACCAAGAAAAAGAAAAAAGACTAAATGTCTGTCCACATACGACAAGAATAAAAACGTAAATATATATGTATGTTTGACAGAACAAAATGAATATACGTAATCCTCTCCGAGTATATGTACAGAAAATGACGAAAAATAACCCGTACGGGATGTGATAACTCACATTAGTAAAGCACGTGATCCGCCTCGTTCTGATATTGTTTATGAGTGACCCCAGACCTGAACATAGAATAACTAATGAAAGAGATCACATCTCTCACACATACATATATGCGTCTGCCATTACTTGAGTTACAGCGCTGCCCATGGCACCTTCTTTATTTGTTTGAAGAGTTTTTCTCCATATGTAAAATATGAGTTGTCTAGCACATGTCGAATCAGCTTTGTGAAAGTACCAATTGATATGTTACCAGTTTTAAACTTTCTACGCGCTGCTAGTACATACTGTAGAAACTGAGTGTTTCTGGGGGATCATCGTATACAAATCAGTTACGTCAAAAGTGGCCCGAATAGTATCTTCGGTCGTGGGATACCTTTCGTGATGGTTCAAAAACGCATCTGTATTCTGTAATGAGCCGTACGTTATTCAAATATCGGTCTCAGTGTTTAGTCTAAAAAGTGTGATATACGTGTCACGGGGAATTTTATCTGCGCTACTATCGGTCTCACTGGTGTACCTGGTTTATGGTCTTTCGGGTTATAATATAAATGAGGTAGTTCACAGTCTTGAGGTGGTTTCAACTTCTCGTATACTGTTTTTGATATACGTTTTTTGCTCAATAAGTCAGTTAGCAGCAAGTTCGCACTTTCAATCATTCTTTTCAATGGATGTTCATTTATTTCTGTATAGGCGTCGGTTCTAGCCATATAGATGTCTGATTTTTTCTCAAAATTTTGAGGTAAATCAATGTTTAATACTTTAAATTTATCTGTCCGCCTAAACAGTATCTCATTTTTACGTTGTCTGTCTCTAAGTTGCTGTAACGATGTGCAAGTCGTTGCATTGGCCTTGAGCAAAGCCTTTTTCCAATAACTTACAATAGTACTTTCTACTTTTTTTGCAAAATTATCGATCATCGGTAAAACGAATCTAGGATGAGTCAGTTCACGTTCATACTCGTTTTTTATGTTGTCAGCCATCACTTTTATTTCATCTGGTAATCGTCGCAGCGCCTCTGCATAGTTGGGGTAGACGTACTTTGGACCATTTCGCAATATCATTTTTTGAGATGATGTCAATGATATTGCTGTATTCATCGCGGTAATGGACCGTACCTGGAATGATTGGAGTGACAGGCCACAGCCCGAACTATCGCCCTTTGATTTCGTTTAATCTTTGTCCTAAAAAATGGAACTTGGCCCAAGATTCCTACCTTCAATCTTTTCTCTTATAGTGTAAATTCTGTTAAGAATTCCTTGATATTCTTGTGGCAGTCTCGCTTTAGACATTATAATTTGATCATCAATCTTTTTAATTTCCAGATTTTTGGCATCAATCATGCACTTTAACGTGATTGTTTTTACCTGTAGGATAGACATATTCCAGTGTTTTTGAATTACAAGCATTTCGGGGTCTCCCTTTTCGATTTTCGTCTGAAGTTTTATATCAATTACATTTAGCGAAGATGGTGGTTCATGTATCCTGGCTCTGGTCTCGAGCTTTTTAAGTTGAGTGATATACCGTAAGTGTGTACCTTTTAATGCGATAAGGGTGTTCCATTCCCTCTCAATGAAGTGTTTGTCAACCGTCAGGTCGCTTTCCATCTTATCTCGATACTCGGTATTAGACTGTGTTCCTTTTTCATTTGAAAGAGAATAATATAGTTAATCTCTTCTTACAATTCTTTAATCAGAATCGTTTTACCTTGAGCAAGTGCCCATTGCTCTATTTGATTCATGATTGCTGCGCATTTTTCGGTAGTCATACCTTCTGAAATATGAGTCAATGCAATAAGTCGTTTTTCAGATTCGTTTCTGCCTTCATCTGCCTGTTTTGCAGCCCTCTCGTATCTTACCTTCCCGGCCTCAAGGTTTGTCATACTATACAGTGGTGCCACATGTTTGTGTACACTTGATGGGAGCGCTTGACGTCGGTCCTATCGTCGATATATGCCTCTAAGTATTCCGATATTACTTTGTAGTAATCTCGTAGAAAACGTGCATAGATATATTTTCTTATCACTCCACGGTAACTTCGGTCTTCTAGAGTTTCCTCGGGTTCATTTTCTACCATCTGTCTAATGCCGTCTGGCAAAGCCGTAGCTCATTATTCGAAGGAAATCTTCCTTTATATTCCTGAGAAGGAGTCTTATTCGTGGTGTCAACCCTTGAATAGCGATCGAATGTTTCTTTTATTGTTTGAACTAATTTTAGTACACTAGTGTCGTTTAAATGTACACCGTCACTTTTTAAGTCTTCGTCTTTTATGTCCGTTGTGACCACTGTATAGCCGTATGCAGGTGCCATGTCGTGTAATCTTTCGTTATATTGACGAATTTCATTCATCATTTCTTCTCGTTTCTGCCGTTGCCAACATGGTTTGATTCGATTAATAATTTCGTGTCTCACCCTCATCAAATGCCTGGCTTCCATTTTGACGAGAACACTTTGGGCTATCCATGCGCTAGAAAAAACAATAGAAGTTTTTCGAAAATCCCTAAGAAATCTTCTTGAAAGATCGATTTTAAAAATCATTTTGCTTATGAGAAAATGCCCTCAAGTCTCCTCTTTCCAATGACGAAAATCGCTAGTATCCATCTTTCTCCTATTGAAGTCCTATTCAATCTTGTAACTTCTTATTGCAAGATCTTACTAGATCGGCTTAGAAGAAATCTTAAGGTCTTCTAACAAGAAGTTGCATAATCTTGCAAGATCTTATCTAAGCTTACCAGTGAGATCGTTTTTCATCACTAGATTTTTCGCTACAAGATCTTATAGTCTTACTACATAAATTTTGCTACGATATATAGTATATATATAATATAGTTCTTATGACAAACCTTAAAATTTTTTTCTTCCTTCAACTCCATACACCAGCCGAGCATAAACAAGTGCATGGCTATAAGAAGCGTGATTAGACACGTTCATAAAGACGTCAGAGTCCTTCATACGCTCAAAAATACTAGAAAGAGAAAACGATTCTTTTTAAAGAGGGTCCATAAGACAGGGACCCGGTTCTGTCTTATAATTCAGCATATCTTACAAGATTATGCCTCTGCCAGAGACATAATCTTGTAAGATATGCTGAATTATTATATGATCTCAAGAAATCTTTCAAGATTTTGTCGCTTCTTGCATTATCAGACAAGATCATATCAATAGATCTTTCAAAACCTTACGGAATTTTGTTGCAAGAAAAGTCTTGTGAAATCTTTTAATATGATCTTAAACGAATCATATTTCAAGATTCTTCTCCCTGAGAAAGTCCAGTTGGAGGAATATTTCTATGTAAATCAAATAATTCAGTTTTAAATGTCTGATACATTGAATTAGAATTTGCCTTATACGCATTTTGTATTATTAAAATAACCGATACCAAGCATATTTTGGCATACTTGTGTGAAACGAAGTATGCTTGCTCGTTATAAATTCTGATGTTTTTAAACATGCACCTGTAACATTCTGTCAAAATAAACAAATGAAATGAAATGACATAACGATGCTGCAATGTTTTTTTATAAGGCTTTTATTTTTAAAAGCCTTAGACATCATCCATAAACAATAATAACCGACGCACCTACACATACCTTAAATTTTGCTCATGTGAAGGAGAAAATAAGTTCATAGAGGTAAATATATTCATTCACTCTATGATGTAGGAAGAAGACTATGAACTGTTTCATGCAGCCTTACTTTGGTACGATAAAGTAAGTACTTTTCAGGCTTGCTGGATCTATCATAGAAAAGTTTGGCACAAGTTTTCAGACCTTTGAACGATGCAAATGATGCTGCTAATTCGAAATTTGAGCACTATTTTATTTTCGTCTTATACATCATTCGATAGAGCTCGACCAACTTGATTAAAACAAACTAAATTTTAGCTTTAGGAAGCCTGTTTTTGAAAATACTAGAAGGATCTTCAATTTCGACTACTAAGAAAAATATCAAACATTTTTGTTCCATTTCATTTTGAAGTTCTCTAACTTCCCCGTATGATTACTGATCCTAGAAATATTATTTAAAGCTTGATCAGATACCATATAGCCAATAAACAAATTCAATATCAAAGACACCTTACAGGCGCCAACAAATTTTAGAAAAAAAACATTCAGAAAAAATGAATTTATCCAGCTGCGGAAAGAAATTTCAACAACAGCTCTCTATATTATTTTTGCCCATGCAAAGACGAATCAAATGTGGTCCGTAACAGAAAAATCTAGATACGTTTGTAAAATTTGTTGGCACTCTTTAGGGTGTCCTTGATATCAAATTTGTTTATTGGCTATATGGTATTGGATCAAGCTCTAAATAATATTTCTAGAGTCAGTTGCATACGAGTAATCACAAAAAATAAGTTAAAGAGCTTCAAAATGAAAAGAAACAAAAATGTTTGATATTATTTTGAGTAGTGCGGACTTTCGAGATTTAAGGTCCTTTTAGTATTTTCAAATTTTCAAAAACCGACTTCTTAAAGCTAAAATCTCGGTCTGATTCAGTAAAATCGAATTTTCTCCACGGGGAAATGAAAGTTTTTCGAACGCACGCATACTTTTGTTCGCCTTTTAATAGCAGTTCGAATGATGTATCATTGTTGGGGAAGGCTTTTAATGCAAAAGACTATATAGATTTGACGCATAGAGGTCTCAAAATGGCCGGACTTAGGCCATCTGGCTCAGGCGCTAGAATAGATAAAATACTCCTGAACTTACATGGCTAGACTCCTTTTGAGCTGCTGAATCCGAATATGCGTGTTTGAAAAAAAGAGAACCTATGTAACCGGGTCAAATTTGAAGTTTACTTCGAAAGTGTCAAAATAGGTGATATTCAGCATTTTGACTATTTCTCCCCCAAAACTTGATCAAAGTGAATAAAGAGCTATTCAATCATGTATATTCAAACAAAATCTATTTTTATGTGCACCTTTCGAATTTCCGGCACCTTATTCTTAATCATCAGCTGGTCGCGCTCTGTCGTATGATGCATGAATAAGACGAATAAAATAGTGCTCAAACGAATTAGTGCCCTAGGCATCAATTCTTATATACGAATTGGGTAGGGATCTGGTAAGGATTTTGCCAGCTTCTTATGTGGTTTTGCTAAGAATCTTATCCGATTCTTACCGGATTCTTATATAAGAAGTGGCACGAAAGTTGCACGAATTTCGTAAGAAAGTGATAAGAGTCCTTATTAGTTTCTTACTGAGTTTTTATGAAATTCTTATAGCAAAAGTTTTTCGGACCGATCACTCGCGATGGTTCTCTCAGCAATTTTCTTGAGTTTTAAACAATAATGAACAAAAAAAGATTTTTTAAAAAACCGGTCCGTTCAGGGTTCGAACCTGGTAGTTTAACAAAAAAACTCCGAAGAAAAAGTTATTTCTGTGAAATCTTACAGGAACCAAATGTATAGAGAATAATCCTTGCAAAAGTCTTGTAAGAATCTGATAAAGGATTCTTATCACTTTCTTATAAAATTTTTATAAGATTCTTACTCGATTCTATCTGATTCTTGCGAAATTCGTGCCACTTCTTATATAAGAATCGGATAAGATTCTTATTAGAAAATTCAAAACAAATTTGTCTTAGGCGGCGCCTTATATTTTGAACGTTCAAACGTCTGAGAAAAAAGCGAAAAAAACTAATAAAATTTTGTACAATGTGATTTAGATTTTCACCTGAATCACGAATATTTTGAATCAAAAGCCTTTGATAAGTAAAAATTAATGTTTTTATTTTGTTTTACTCCGAACTATATACAAAAAATGAAAGAGAACATAATTTTCTTTTTTCTTTTCCATGCGCAGCAGGACTCTACGATGTCATGTGCTTGTATAAAACATTTATTCGATCTTTTAAATATCATGAGATCGGATAAGGCTGCTCACAAAATATATGCTCAAAATTTCTGTATATACTTCGAATTTTGAGTTCTACCCGAATCTTTGCGCTTCACTCGATGGAAACGTGTTTTCGGGAAGGTATATGCGTATTATTAAAATTTTATTTTGTAATAATAAATTATTAGTTTCGTTCAAAATTCATTTGATAGAGTGTATGAAACTTCGTATACTCACGAAATTTCCAGGTAACGTCTAATGTGTACACCAAAATAGTACTTCTTACTTTTTCAAATATAGTTTTTAATAAAGAAAATATGAAGATTTGGAATTTTATTAGTTGAAGACTGCTTCTTCGGCCTCTGTACATATCATTGGGATGCGTCATGTTTTACTCGGTCATTTCTTCGAGAACGTGATACATTCGAGTCAGTATATCTAGCACAATGCTCATGTTTCTAGTATGAATGATGAAATTCACTAAATATATCACGATGACTCAACGGTCTAATCTGGAATTTTTATCTGGTGGACGAACTTACATTAGGTCGAAAAAAGAACAGCGCTACCCTGCAAAGGTTCGAGAAAAGACACTGGACCAAAAGGATTTTCGAAACGTTTTAGCTGTGAAATCATTGGAAAATATGGGGGACGCTTATTTCCGCTAGATAAGATGACTGAAAATCTCTCAAAAAGTATTGCATTATTCAATTAAGGGTACACCCTACCCCGCCCCTTTGAAAAAATTTCAGATTATGAGCTGAGCATAGCCTAACGTAGAGGAAAGTGTGGGCTACAAAATGAGACGACTCCCAGCACTCCACGACCTTTTCTTCAAAAAGTTCTGTATTTCTGAAGTTTTTTCTTCGAAGCCTAAAAAACTGAGTTTTTTACTTTCATAAAACTTTTCTGTCCTTTTTCGTATATTTATTATTTTTCTTACACGTAGTCTGATAGAAGAAAGTATTTTCTTCACAATGAGACATTTTACAGAATCTTCCTATGAGTTCTCGCGGAAATATAAGCATCACAACAAATGCTCTGAAAAAAGTGTCCTACGTACAAAATGCGGTTTTTCTCGAAAACTATTTTTTTGCTACTGGACTTCTTTGAACCACATTGCGACCGATTGAGCTAAAACTTTTACCATATGTACTCAAGATACTATTGTAGAGGTGTTTTTTTCGAATGTTATTTTAGACTTTTCTTTACCGAGTTATAGGGTTTCTAAAATTGAAAACCTTGGTTTTTGAGACGTTTTTCAGTATTTTTCCTATAACTCTACCAAGAAAGGCCTTAAAAAGTCTTTCCAAAAAGTATCTCTGCGATATGACATTGAGTACCTCTGGTAAAACTTTTAATTCAATCGGATGAAATTTAAGCGAGGGCGTAATGTGGTCCAGTGAAGAACCGAGCTTTCTGGAAAACTCGTGAACGGCAATAGTTAGATACTTGAAACAATAACAGAAAAGTGCTCCATTCAGTTTCCAATCAGTTCTGAGAATACGAAACCTTAGTGATATTTAGTTTTTATTTCACAGTATTTCCAAGGGAAAGTCCAAAAAGAGAGAAGAGGTACCCTTAAAGAAAATCGCGACAATTTTTTTTTATTCAAATGTTAAAGCGAAAAGTAAGATAAATGTTTTAACTTTTGAACTTATCTATTTTATAATCTTTTCGACTCTGTTTATCAAAGGCAACGCGGTTATTTCTGCTTCGTCTAATACACGTATATGTAGGCATGAACAAGTTAAAAACTGGTGTTAGGGCTTCCGCAAAAAATTGTTATAAGTCGGCTATAAAGAATTTCTCAGAGTCATGGAACCTCTTATTTTGTAGAGAAACTTGACTGTGAAAAAAATTTGAAGTTATTTCTAGCAAAAATGTGAGCATTCTAAAATGCACTAAACAGAAAAAAAACTGTTCGAACAGGGTTTTTTTCTAACTTTAGTGCATTTTAGAATGCTCATATTGGGATCACAGATAATGCTGAAAGCCTTTTACTTATATGGAATTATAGTCTAGACATTTTTCTACAAAATGAGAGATTCTGCGACTCTGAATTAGTCTTTACAGCCGACTTATAACAATTTTCATGGAAGCCCTAACACCAGTTTTTAACTGGTGTATGTTTACGCACGTGTATTTGTTCGTATCAGGTAATTTTTACATATATTTCTTTATACTCTATATAAATACAAATAGTATATGTACACGTTGTCATTGTCAACTTTTTTTGCTGGCTGCTTGCATAATATCTATATATATATATATACACATTGTGTCATACATAGTTCTATTATAAACGAAAAAGAATGACAAACAAATCCTTATTCGCTTTTATATTACGTTAAAAGAACAAAAAGAGTTACCTTACAGTCTAAATTATCTTGAGCGTAAGTTGAATAAAAACTTCATTTTAGTTTAGGTTACTTTGTTTGTCAAAATATCATAAATCCCTTATTGGTATCTCCGCAACATTTTATTTTTCCTAGTGTACGGTATAAAGCGAAAGAGATTTCCGACTGTATGTACCATGCCTTTATGAATAACAACTATGGCTTATTCGGTGCACTTTAGTCATAAAAAAGCTTCTTTTTCTCAATAAAACGGAGTGACTCTTTTTGAGATAAACACTATCAAATATCCAACTGAGAGTGCTCTACAAAAGCTCCCTGGTTCTTCGTTGGCAATCCTCTAGGAAAAAAGTTATGATTAAAAATGTCTTACATATTTCTTTTATTCGTTCTGTTTCTTTTCACCTGTACTTGATGAGCCGTTGACCATTTTTCGAATAACTTTCAATAGCAGAAACGTAGAGACTAACCATTTTCGCCATTGGAAAGAGGAGACTTGAGGGCATTTTTTTCATAATACCAGATTTCCTTGGATCCACTGGAAATTTCGGAGAAGAATGTTTAGACCTTGTGAAACTCAAGTTTAGCGAGAGTTAATGTTTCAACGACGCTTTTACCTAACATTAAAAAGCTTACAATTTGTTCAAAAAACAACAGATGAGTTGGAAACCTCAGACTGTGGTTATTTTTGTCTGTTATGCTTGATTATGGGATCGAAAAAATTGAAAAGTCATAGTTTCGTTTAAAATGTTTCTAGAAAAACTTCTAAAAACTCGTATAGTTTTGTAAATTATTCTTTGTAGATCTTTTATAAATCGGGTAACGAATAGTCTATATATTCTACATTCTGAAGTTCTCAGCTCATCCTGATGCTTTCTGATTGAATTGTGAATTTTTAATGTTAGGTGAAACTACCTTCGAAACTCTAATTTTCATAAAACTTGAACTTGATCAAGTTCGGGGAGTTTTAATCGAAAACAAGCATTAGCACTCGACTCAGCGTGGTGCAGAGAGAAATGTAATTATGCTTTATCCAATAGTAATATCATTTCGAATGAAAATGCTCACACAACGTTTAATTCGCTTGATTTTTCTATTAAACCGAAGGTCTTTTTATTCGATCATTTGAAGATAGACCCGAACGACTGAGATGGTTGGTACACTTGTTTCTTTAAATTTCTCTCTTACTACTGAGTTGAAATATGATTAACCGTTCTTTTGCTTGACATCAACAAAGAAAATTTCCACGTTTCCACGTGAGGAAAAAGAAAAACTCAATAACCTTTTTCTTTCTTCTCAAGTTGAAACGTTTGAATTTCGACGAAAGAGAAAAATTGTGGTTGAGTTTTTTCTATTCTATGCTTTATTATACTAAAACTGATCAGCGCACAAAATCAGAACAAACTTCTTTTATGAATTAAAACGTCTATTTTGCCAAGTTAAAAACAGACGACAAAGATAAGCAACAATAGCTAAAGCAAGTGGGTTCTCAATATTTCAACTGCTTAGATATACTATCTTTTTTGATTGTTTACACAGATTATGACAGACAATCCGAGATGAGGGAGTGCATTTCCAAGTAAATAAACACTTACATGGTAGAAAAGGTAAAGCAAAACAGCGTTTTTCAAACAATCACTCAGTCCTTTTAGTCAATTAAAACTTAAACAGCGGTTGTTTTAGAAAAAGAGCGAACAGTATAAAGGATAGAAACTAGTCTCTTCTGCTTCATTTGTTTTAAATTATTTACGGCAAGAACAAGCAGCAATAATACTATCAGACATGTGCCTTTAAGGGTACCCCCCTCCCTCTGTTTTGTAAAATTTCGGATTTTGAGCTGAGCATAGCCTTATGTAGAGGAAAGTGTGGGCTACAAAATAAGACCACTCTCAGTACTCCACGACCTTTTCTCAAAAGTTATGCAGTTTTTAAGTTTTTCCTTCTAAAAAAACTCAATTTTTTAGTTTGATAAACCTTTCTCTTATTTTTTTTCAAAATCTAACTGTCATCTCTCCAGTCCTATGACACTGAAATCGGGTTATCCCATTGCATCTGTGTCCAAAGGTACCGAGACAATGAACATTAGATAGCTTGTCCAAGACTATTACGCGACCTCCGTTCCCGGGATTCGAACTTCGTATGTTTGAAGTACATTGTCTGCCCACTAGCCGACTAAGTCACGCTGCTGTGCTTTCTCTCATTTTTTGTACATACAAAATGTTTCTTACACATAGTCTGATAGAAGAAAGTATTTTCTTCACAATGAGACATTTTACAGAATTTTCCTATGAGTTCTCGCGGAAATATAAGCATCACAGCAAATGTTCTGAAAAAAGTGTCCTACGTACAAAATGCGGTTTTTCTCGAAAACTATTTTTTTGCTACCAGGCTTCGTTGTGCCATATTACGACCCCCTTTAAATGTCATGCGATCAGGTTCAAAATTTTACCATACATACCCCAGATACTATTGCAGCGATCATTTTTTGAAATTTTATTTTAGACTTTCTTTACCGACTTATAGGTTTTCTAAAATTGAAAACCTTGGTTTTTGAGACGTTTTTTAGTATTTTTCGTATAACTCGACCAGGAAAGGTCTCAAAAAATTTCCCAAAAAGTACCTCTGCGATATGGCATTGAGTACCTCTGGTAAAATTTTTAACTCCATTCAATGAATTTAAGAGGGGTCGTAATGTGGCACAATAAAAAACTGGTGAACAGCAATAGCTGAAAACTTGAAATAAAAACTGAAAAGTGCTTCATTGAGTTTCCAATCAGTTCTGAAAATACGGAGCCCTAGCGACTTTTAGCTTTTATTTCACAACATTTCTACGGAAAGCCCAAAAAGAGGGAGAGGTACCCTTAGGCAGAAACGATAGTTTCAGCGATACGATCATACTGCTCTGTTCTTTTCCTCTGTTTTATGCTGCAGAAATTATATGAAAATTTTTTGTCATCGATGAAACTTTTCTGCAAAACCGTTCCCTTCCGGTTCTCTATACGAAACTGCTTATCGATCATAAGTTTCTGCGTGCAAAATAAGAGGTGCACAATCTACTCGTAAGATTAAAAAATCTATTAATTTTCTTCTTTTTCTTTTTGTTCTTGCATTGAAGCGCTGGAAACACTTCCTGTATAGGGAAGAAACAGTTCTGTTACATTTTTTTTACTTCTTTCAGTTAATGTAACGTAAAAAACAAATGTGGACGTACACATTTCTTCTATTGGTTAAAGCAGCCATATTGAGAAAGAAAACATCGATTTAGAGTACTGTTAATAACTGAGGATGCGAGAAACATCTTTTTATCTTTTTTTTTCGTTGAATTCTATGTAAAAACACTTTCTACATCGTATTTTCTATCAGCCATATTGTTCTTCTACACTTTTTTCTTATTTTGGGCAATTTTTTTACCAATTCTTCTTTTCGCCGATATTATAGGCTGTTATATTCGTCTAAAAGAAGACAACCTTCAAGGATTTAGGTGAAAAATCAGTCGTCTGAAAAATACGTGATGTGACATTACATAATAATACGGTATTTGGGTACTTCTGTAGTTATCTAGCCAAAAAAAAAAATACCACGAGAAGTATGATGGACCACTTTTTTTGGATAAAAAAGAAAGGAATACTCTTTCTCCCAAAAAGACCGCTCCAAAAAAGGAGTAATCTTGATAACCCTTTTTTAAGAATTACTCCAGAGTACTCGTAGTGCATGTTCTCAAAAGGAGTACTCCAAAAACTACACTATTTTTTGGCACTCTCACTCTCACTTTTCCAAAATGAGACCACATTTTATCAAAAAAGTAATCTTAATTTAGAAGACTCATTCTTTGAATCTTGACTTTGAACGAAAGAAGGAAATGTTAATCGTTTTTTGCAATACTATCCTTTCTTGTTCCTTGGATGATAGAAAATGGAAATTGAAAAAGGTGAATAAACGAAGAACGATTAAGAACACTGCTTTTGAGATAATATTCCATTACGTGATCAAGTTTTGAGTGTACTTCGAGCTCATGAATCGAAAAGATGAAGATCAAGTATATATACAATTTTTTTTTGTAAAAATTAGATCGTCAATCAAATCGCAATGTAGATGTGGGGGTCTGGAAGATGCCAAGAGAAACTAAAATAAATATAAATAAAATATTTTACAGTTATATAATGTAAAACTGTAGCTTTTCTCTGTTTTTTTTACTTTCTTTTGCAGTATGTCCAGCTCGACTTGTTTCATGTATTTTTGTATTCTACGAATGAACGTAAATCGTTTAGTCTTTTATTTAATTATCTTGCTCACTTTTTCACTCTTTTTTTTATTGTTATCGGTCATTGTATTTATTTATTTTATGTGCCATTTGGTTACAATTAAACAGCGATACTTTTGCGTGCTGGAATCATTGGTTTAGAGTATCTCGAAGTTTGCATAGATACGCTGTAAATCTTGTTAAAAATCTAGTTCAATGATGTTGATTATCTTTAAAAAGATCAAAAGCACTTGTTATTTCGTATATTTTAGATAAATGAGCACGTCACTCACATCAACATTATCGGTTCAAAAAGCTAATACCGACAGAGTAAATTTGATACCTGAATATAACTGGCATGTTCAATTTGACAAGCAATTCGATCCACGTTGGAAGCCTTTTGATCGACCACGAGCTACACAAATTTTAGAATATGCACCATTATTTGTTAGGTTTGTTTGAGTAAAAACTGCATGTTTAGATTATTTTGAAATAATACTTGTAAGTTCTCTGCTCTGTCCTTATTTTTAGATATTTGCAATACTATTTTCGTATCAAAAAATTGAAAAGAAGACCTCATATGGATTTTATTAATCCTGTCCCATTGCAGCAAATATACGGTTTGAATTTCTCTGTTTAATAAATTCAACGAATTTAACCTTTCTTCCATATTAATGTACGTTTTGTTTCTTAGGGGTACCTATTGGTGGTATCGGGTGTGGCACAATTGGAAGGGGTTTTCGAGGAGAATTTTGCCGATATCAACTCGTTCCAGGATTATATGAATTTCGAACTGTAGAAATAAATTCGGTAAAGTATATTTTTAAGCACCTACGGAAAGCGGACGTAGGGATTAGACAGTTTTATGGACATTAGCTCGTAGTCACTTAAGAAGTGCAGTGCGTTTCTTTTTTTTCATTCATTTAGTTTTCCGTTTGTGTTCGACGACGTTGTAGAACCTATTATACTCAAGTATTGATTCCGTATCGCATGCGAAAAAACGGCATGAAATCATGGCACGGTGCTTTTCCAAACGAGAATGGGCATTATTATGCTCTTTATCCACAATCATGGACAACTTATGATTTACCGGGACAAAACATACGTTTGTTATGTAAACAGTTATCTCCGGTTATTCCTCATGAATACAAAGTAGATTCACTACTAATAGTTCTCTTCTAACTGACCAAGTAATGTAAACTCCTGAATTTTTAGGACTCTTCCTTACCCGTTGGGTCGTTCGTATGGTACATTGAGAATAATAATGATGAACCTGTTGAAGTTAGTTTAATGTTTACATGGCAGTCAGGATCAGGTTTGTCTTTTATACTTAAATGGTCCACCTTGTTTAACTAAACGACTTTGTTCTCAAAAAATTACTTTCTTTCCTCTGCTGCTTGTAACTCTACCCTGGAGGGAAAAGACGGGCAATAAATTGCTCACTAAATGCCAGTTTACAGTTTGCCTAAAAACTGCCAGTTGATAACGTGTTAACTGTCTAACAACCACCTAAAAGCTGTCTGGTTTATTGGCCGCTTTTAGGTCTTAAAAAAGTACTGGGTAAAAACGACCAGTAAACGAAAAAGGCAAAAAATAGCCGGTTAACGCACCATTCATAGCCAGTTAACTGGCTGTCTTTTGGTTTTACCGTATACTGGCCGTTTTTACACAGTATTTTTTTAAGATCTTAAAACGGCCAATAAACCAGACAGCTTTTAGGTGGTTGTTAGACACTTAAAAGGTTGTAAACCGACAGTATTTAGATCATTTCTTTTCTACGGTCGTGTGTGGCCATAGGCTCGCTATATTCTTTTGCTTTGTAGAACAAGGCCAGTTAACTGGCTGTAAGTAAGCTTTAAGGAGGTGGTTGAACGAAGCAACTGCATTTTGATTTCTTCTAAGTTTTGAAGATTGAAAATTAAAAGTAAACACATTTATCAGTTTGTTATAGATGGAAAACCGACTCACGAGGGAACGCCTTTCGGTGAACTCTTCTGATTTCGTTCCTTCACACGTCATTCGATAGAGTATATTGAGATAAGAGAAAGCCTAAAAGAGTTCCGTCCCATGGCTCTTTAAGGTCCGGTTTTCTGTAAAACCATTCTTTCAGAAACTCTGAAAAATATAACCAAAGCCTTTCTTAATGAGCTACGATTGTAGCCCGCAAATTTCTGATCAAAATGAGACATCTCCCAGCTCTACATGACCTTTACAAAGTTATAAAATTCACACGAAAAGCCATAAATTAATTTCTTCTTATTTCTGTAACTTTGCGTTGAGAGTGAACATTTAGGGCTTCTCGTGCGAACCCTATAACTTTGTAAAGAAAGGTCGTGAAGAGCTGGGAGATATCTCATTTTAATCAGAAAGTTGCAGTCTACAATCATGGCTCATTAAGAAAGGTTTTGGTTGTTTTTCAGAGTTTCTGAAAAAATGGTTTTACAGAAAACCGGACCTTAAAGAGCCATGGGATCGAACTCTTTTAGGTTTTCTCTTATCTCAATATACTCTATCGAATGACGTGTGAAGGAACGAAATCGGAAGAGTTCACCGAAAAACGCTCCGTTGTCAGTGTCAAAGTCTTTCCTTGGTAACAGTTTGGAAAGATTTTAAGAGTCGCGAGGAAAGCGAGTATTTTGCGAAACACGCGTAATATGCAAAAAAGTTGACATATGATTTTTATTTGATTTTCAGATTCTACAATCAAACTGGGGTGACGAAAAAAATTGTTCACTTCCAGACTTTATTTTGACCGAGTTACAGAGTTATCAAAATGAGGTGTATCTAAGAATCGCAAAAATGAGCACTGTCTCATATTTTCGATATAACTGCGTCATTTTTTATCCGTTCTAATCGAGCAAAGTCTCATTCGAAAGACTATCAAAAACTAAACAAAATCAGATGCCTTCTCTTTTTCTAAACTCAATACTGATGTTGTAAGAGGTTCATCAAGTGAAGGATTGATTTTCACATCTCAATTTTTTCTACCAAAACCCACTTTTGGGCATTCAAACAGAATTTTCCTAGAAATACGAAGGTAATATCAGATAGAAAACTCAATTTTCTACAAACTGAGCTAAAAAACTTTGTTTGAACAAGTTGAAAACAAGACGGCTGACTGACATCGTTCTTTCAGTTTTTTAAGATTTTAGGCATCAAGATTTCATTCTAAAACAAAAATAAGGTAATATTTGGAACAAAAAATTTTCGAGCAAAAATTGGTCAGACTTGGAAAATAAAAATCGAAAAAAAGTGTGGAAAACTTTTTGTCTCTAAATAACTTCATACGCACATTGTCTGGTGCAGTTTTTGACGCTGATTTC
>CAJNOQ010004087.1:0-18388 GCA_905250885.1 Didymodactylos carnosus | reverse complement strand
AATTTTAGTCATTCCTACAAGAAAAAAGCAAGTTTTCGAGACAAGCAAACGACGTCTCTGGAAGTTGAGGAAGGAAAAGCTTGTTTTTTAAGACGATAATCAACGATATTCACACCCGTATTTCTCGAAAACTAAATGGGATCTTTTTCTAAAAAATAGATCAGTATCGTGCACAACTCTTAAAAAGAAAGTCTTAAAAAGCAAATTTTTCCTTCCTCAACTTCCAGAGACGTCGTTTGCTTGTCTCGAAAACTTGCTTTTTTCTTGTAGGAATGACTAAAATTCTCCTGGACAAGTGAAATTCTCTGGGAGGTGTCGTTCTATCTTCTTTTATAACTATAGTTCTGGTGCGCGTAAAATTTCTCTGGGAATGTCTAACATTCTCATGGAGAAACGAACTTAATAAACGAACGTAAGATCTAAAAATTAGATAAAATTGAAGAATTTCATTTTAATAACCTGCTACGCAGTCGACAACGTTTATACTTGCTTAAACGAATATTGCACTCTACTACACGAGAACTACAGTTAGGAACGCAGACAAATCGACACCTTAAGGCAAGTTTCTCCTTGAATATATAATAGATGAACATTTGATGAAAATATAAAATTTGTTCATTTTTGATTTTATTCTGTAAACAAAAAAATATCTGCTCGTATATTTTTAATGTACTTTTTTCTCGTCGCCGATCCGATCAGGAACGAACTATCGGAGTCTTTGAGTAAGCAATATTTTCTTCCTTTTTTCCTTACAAAAAATTATAACGAATCCTGTCGATTACTTTATCATTCATAGGTAGATACTGTTATTTATGTTTCGAGGAAGCAGCGATTAGATAGCTGGCGCAGTTTTCTTGAATATGCATAGTAAATAAAAATGAAAACAATATAGTTCTACAGAGTAATCAACGCTCGTTCCAGTTGTATCTGAATAACACAGAGATATACTAACTAATTTACATTAAGAATATCTTTTTATGGGAAAAATTTTCAATTCAAGAGCGGTGCAATCTGTATAAATTAGTCATTTAGTTCGTCATATCGAAATTCATGAAGAAATTAGCAGATAGAAACCACAACCTACATCTCTGGTTTTCTTCATGTGAAACGTTAATATCGATAACAAACCATTGATCAAGCCCAAAAACAAACATGAGTGCTGTAATAGCTACACCCATTTTGACAATAGATAGTTGTCGACCGAATGAAATATTTGGTTTGATGTGATAAACAAGAATATAGCCAAGTGATAAAACAAAACCTGTTGTTGAAAATTGACATTTTGTCCCATAATAACATTCACGACTTACACATATTGTTACACTAGAACATGTTGCATTATCTTGAAAACATTGAGCATCATTTTTGTAATCACTGTCACTTTGACAATTATAACTTGTTGAGTGATTGAATGATAAACAATTGGAGAAATGATCCAGATCGCATATACACGTATATTTTTTATCATAAAAACACATAAGCTGTTTGTATTGTCGACATAAAAGAAGATAATATTTAATACGACGAAGACGAGAATAAGATAGAAAAGTGGTGTTTAATAAGTCATATGCCAATAAACAACGTTGAATATAATAAACAAGAATCACTTGACTCCAATTTTGTGAAGTGAAAAATAGTAAAATTGCTAATCTTCCTTTGTGATATACTTATTCTGTCATTATTTCAAACTATTTCTACACCATCTGATGCATGCAAGACGGGAGGTGTTTTTAGGAACCAAATTTGAATGTTTTGGGCCATCAAAATTTTTGATGCCACAAAGTTGCACAACGAAAGCAAACTACATAGGAAACAAGACACATTTTTCTGAGACTATTTTGGTAAAAAAAACTAGCTTTTGTCTGTTTGGGTATTCTTCGACATAAGAATTTTTCCAATAAAAAATACTATTGTAAAAAAACAAATTTTTCTATGACAAATAGCAATAACCGGTAGTTCTCTCACTTGAAGTCACATATCTTAAGAATATTCGATAATGAATCTGACTTCTCGTGCGTCACATTTTCCTAAAATGTAACTTTATCATGCACTTTTGTCTCTTAGAATTACGAAGAAACCGGAACTCACCGTTTGGTTTCAGACGCCAGAAGCACATCTGCACTGGGTTTGTAGATATATATACCTTCTGATTTTTTGCTCAAACTCAAAAATCCTTCGCTACTTGAAAAACCGAAAACGATGTGTCTCTATATCAAATGCGTTTAGGAAAAACCTTTCCGGTTTTCACCAAAGCTAGAAAACCCTTCGACTCTTTCTAAAAAGTTTTTAGTGTTTTGGTCAAATAGAAAAACCCTTTTGGTTTTTAAATACGCTTTTTTCGGTTTAAGCTGATAAAAAAGCCCTTACTTGCCAAGGACTTTCACAAAGTACTTCTTAGCAATAAAAGCAAGTATTTTTATCATTGAGAAGTACTTTTGAAAGTACATGGCAAGTGAGAAATTTTGAAACCACTTGCCAATTTTCCCAAGTACTTAGCAAGTAATCAAGTACTTGCGTTAAGTACGTTCACTAGGGAGTCCGCCACAGACCATGAGCAACATGTCAGCATGGTATTCTAGATGTTTAGACCTCGGTATTTTGCATTATAGATGGATTTGAAATGGATTTGTCCAAAACATTTGTTTTCCGCCTTACAATGTGGCCTTGTGACCCCTGTCAGAGACCGTGCCAGACATATCGACATGCTGCTCCTTTGTTTTTATCATGGTTTGTAGAGTCTTCATATACGATTAAAGCAGCTCCATCACGTTTCACATTTTGATCCCGTAAGGATTACACGGAAAGCTTTTATCGAAGGATCAGACCGAATATAAATCTTCTTGTTTAACTTCGGAAACAGCAAAATAAATCAGTAGGACACAGAAATAATTAAAAGCAGCAAAACTCAGTTTACTCTGTTCATTCTTCGACGCGAATATTGAACAGATGCTGTTCAAATCAATAGCGTCTATCTTTTCCTTGTATGTTTGTCAAAAACGCACTATTCAAGCGACTTTACGTCATTGTAAACCGATCACGAGACAGCCACCACGACTAACATTTATAAGAGAAGTGCATATGTTCGTTCTCTCCAAGAACAGAAACTACCACCAGCGCATAAAAGGGCCTGAAAATCACGTGTTTTAACAGAGTGTGACAAGTGCACAGCTACTTAGCTGGTCAACACCGATCGATATGAAAAAGATGGTGGACGTTCCAATGAAGTTTTTTATAACTGTTCATATCCTTGGTTTGGTCGTATATGTCAATGCAAATTTAAGTATGACATATTACCTTCATTTGGTGATATCGTTCAATCCATTTTCGCTAGGCGTGTGATAGCCCCATTGAAGGAAAATTTTACTATCGGTACGTGTTATCCAGTTTAATTGGCTATGATCGTGGTCTATCGCCAATGTGTCTCGATTGGCGTGAAATCAGTGACAGTAATTTTGATTGTATCAATGGAGAAGATGAACAGTTGTGTCAACTATTGATATATTCAAACTATTGGAAATAAGCGAATATTCTGACACTGAATTTCGATGTCACTATAGCGGAGAATGCATTCCATCGACGTTCGTTGGCGATGGAAAAGCTAGCAGAGATTGCCTTGATGGTACTGCTGAGACGGTTACATATGATAAAAATGATCATATCTAAATTAAATGCGTAAACACTCCAATATTTCAATGTGAGGAGCGTACAAGTCAACGTCCTCTCACTTTTTCATGTGGGGATGGCGAATTTAAGTTTATGTTGATACCTCATTTCTCAGAGTCTTGTGCTAATTATCGGAATCTAGAAATGAGCATAACTATGAGTACTTCCAGAGTTGTAACCGGACCGGTTGAGTCAGTTGGAAAAAGAATTCCAAAAAAAGCGATTCATACTTTTATTCTACGTTCCAAGGCCAATCAAATAGGATATAAAACTTGGCTTCATGTGTTAACTAAAAAGCTACGATAGGTTTGCAAGATGAGGGGCTCGAAACTGGAGATATACTGGTCCCTTTTCGCGCCCACAAAATATTTCTTGGTGTGGAACTTTGAAATATAGTTTTCTAGATGCAATTTTCAACGCTGAATAAGAAAAACATAGTTTCACGGCTTCGAAATGAGGTGGAAACAAGTTATTCAGTTTTTAATAAAAATTAGTATTTTTCGAAAAAAGAGATCCTTAAAGTTTTTTGAATTTTCGTGAGATGCAGGAATGAAGGAGTGAATAGATAGCAAGGAGCGACAGTTTAACAGGAGATGGAGTGTAGGAAATGTCGGTGTTTAAAAATCGGATTTCTCGACGCCTCAGGATCAATATTTCTTTAGATGTGGTAATCTCAAAAACGAATGGAAACATAGGTAGTCGACTACGGTGAATCTTCTGGCAACATTTGTTTTTCAGAACAGTTCCAGAAACCTAGTGAAAACGTATATTAGGTGAAGTAATCCATTTTTGCCTATTTTTGAATAAAATTTAAAAGTTCATAAACCAGTCAAGATTCATCCAAAATTATGACAGAGTATCAAGATGAAGAGAAAGGTAGAGAGGGTTGTTTCTATACGAAATCGATCCCCGCTTTTTTCGATTAATTTGTAGTGATAGTGACAGTTGATCATATCCACGTTTATTTTCACGTGTTACTGTTGGTTCTTGCGTTCTTATAGCTTGAGAAACAGTTTTTGAAGATTGATTAGTCAAGAAAGTAAACTTTTGATACACGGACATTACCACGACGACAGGTCCCCCCACCAGTCTGCCACAAATTTTTCGAAAAGAGTTTTTAAAGAAACTAAACTTTAGAAAATAGCGAAACATCTGGTGTTACTGGTAAATTGGGTCGTTATTACAATTTTCACATAACTTCATCTTGAACTAATTTCATATCACATAAGCACTTGAAGAGCTCATCCAAATTCATACGACATCATGAAAATGTGTTTTGGGTCAAACTACTTTTCGAATTCACTACCATACTGTTCGCCTCCACACCTCCCGCCACACACTGTCAAAAATACGCCATGTCATAGAGTATCAGTTCACAGAGTACGGCGCTTTGCACATTCATCTTGGATGGTTGTTGCACTAAAACCTCTGGAGCTTTTTGAACGTCACCCACCAGTTTACGTATTTCGTATGTTATATATGTACCTTTTATGGAGGTAAATATACTTGTGAACATAGAGATGGCTCCAAAGATGAGAGCCCAAGGTGCGCGTCTTCGTCGTACCTTAACTTCTACTGATTCGTAAAATTCAGAAGTTCGTTCGAGAATTGACACAATCTTCCATGGTGACATGGAGGACATACGCATCGGAAATCACTTCTGTTGCTTAAATCATCTTGTACACAATGACCATTGGCTAAGCATCTATCGCAAAAGTTTGAATTCGAATCAAATCTTAAACATCGTGCTTGTGCTCGCGCATTTGGATAACAAAAACAAAATAAGGTGGTCGTCACGAAAACATTGCATTTTTATTTCCTTAAGCCACATAGAAAATTTATCAGAAATGATATTTATAAATAAAATTAGTGATGTTATATCGAATACTGTACAATGGACGCTCTACAAACAAAGGAATCGGGAAAAGTTGCAGACAAATGTAATTTTGAAATCAAACTTACCCTGAAATACTGCACTCAATAATGTTTTTATATGTGGACAATGATTTTTATGTGTTAACCCAATGGTAACATTAACAAAAGAGATGTTATTATTGTGACTATATAGTAAATGATAAGCTGACTCTTGTATCGTGTCAGATAGAAAGTTTTTATCATACGATTTCAAAAGACTAAACGATGGTAAACTATTTTGATTATCTCGAAACTCCAACAGACGTGGCTAGCCACTGTAACTTCTTGTCGTAGAATTTCCACTCCATTAAATTCTTCAGTTAAATTACAATGTAAAACAGCACTAACTAATGCTTCGTTTTTAAGCAGGGATCGACAAAAATGTGACAAGTTGAACCATAGTGATTGTGTGGACACAAGCATACAGGTTTCGCTGTACGTTGAAAAGGACGAACTAAAGAATTTGACGAGCAAACACTTGATTGATTGTTGTAGGATTCACAATACTGACCAAAATAACCAGTATGACAGTGACAAAAAACACTTTCGTTAGCATTTTGTATTGTATCGTAAGAACCACAAGGACTGACATGACACTTCACCGGCTGATTTGAGAAGCGCAGAACTTTGGCCAAACGAGATGATGGTAGAAAATCGAAATAAATCGGATATTTCCATACTTCAGTAAATTTAACTGATGAGCCAGAGCGTAATAGATATGCTTCGAATTGAACGATATTCAGTTGTGTTCCATTTCGGTTTAATCGTTTTTGTTCCAGGAATTCAAAAGTTCGAGGATAAAGGAAGTAAAATTTCTGTTTAACAGAATTGTCTTGCATTTCAATCTGTGAAACATGGTGAAAGATGTGATAATCTAAAAGGCGATTTTCAAACCAGAATGTCGCTAGAACTTTAATAATAATATTCTGTGTTTCTGAATACTCAGTGCTGGCTAGATTTAAATGCGTTATAACTGTCAAACGATTACTTGAATATTCACAATCCATAGAATGACGGAGGACAGAAACAAGTTATTTGTGAACTTTTTTTGATTGCGATTCCACGCTGGCAAACGAATGAGATACGTCGAAGATCGACAGTGGTTTGTTGTTCAACAATAACAACCCCTTGTTCATCACTGACATTTGCGTGGAATGGATGAACTTCTTTTCTTTTGTTTGACCTTTCAGCAGTAATCGTATACTCAGGAGTAGATGACTTTACCACTCTTTTTTGCACTTTTCATTGTCGGTAATCCGTCGGCTGCTGTGGAAAATCACCACACCAATAATCGACTTCTAAATGTAGGCATTCTGTCGGCCATTCTCTTTCACCATAACAACGAGCATATTCTAGACAATCACCATTATAACGGTGTCCTTCTAAACATTTGCTTGTGTACTTTAGTTTTCTATAGTAGCATATTTTATCCAGGTCGCTATTGTTACATTTAATATTCTCTTCACATAAGCGTTCTGGACTAACACAGTAATTATTTGCACTATTCCCACAATAGAAACCAATCTCTACATCCGGCGATCGACAGTTTTGAAGAACGGTTTCATCTTGGCGACCAATACAGTCAATTCGTCCATCACCAATTTGCGTTAAATTAATACAAGGAGGATACAAATCAAAGTTGAGTGCATTTGAGACATTGGCCAGCAGGCATGGATATTGAGTTCCTATATTACAAATATCAGAAAATGGTTGATTGCCACGGCGATAGATTTGAGAACACGTGGCGTTCACTGTAGTTAGATTAATATGTAGATAAGGCCAATCCATGTCATTGTACAGAAATACTTTTTATTCATCGGCAGCATCTTTACAATCCCAAACGCCTATACAAACAAAAAACAGTTATTTCACAGATTGGAAAGAAAATCAAGGCAAAAGCTTACCATCACAAACCCATTTGAATTGAATACACTGTCCCGTTGGACATTGAAAATGATCTTTATCACAGAGCCTGTCTTGACAAAGCTCATTCATTTCATCACCTTTTCTGTCTGAATCGAAAAATGTATCATAATAGAAATCAAACGCCATTTGATTAATATTCACATAATTTGCAGTGGTAGAAATGTTAGTGTAGTTGGACGTTTCGGTTAAAGAAAACATTTCAATATAATTTTTAAGTCTCCTACAACTAAAATCAAATCGTTTATAACAATTCATATTACTTAATAATGAATCTTCGCCACTTGTATACTCATTTAGTCCATTAGTACAATCAGAAACAGAATTGCCAACACTATTGACCATTAGACAAGTTGACTCCTTTGTTGAACATTGAAAACGATATTTTTTTTGTGATAAACATGATCCATTAATTGACTTTTGTTCATCACATAGGCTACCCAGTAGGTTACACCTCGAAAAACAATCAACTGATCCATCGTAAAGGATGTTTTGATAGGCACTGATATGGACATAATGATAGAGCAGTAACTTGATACGATTGATTATTAAAAGTTTTAGAACTATTCCAACAAAATCGATCGTATTTCAATGCATCAATAGAGTAATTTTGGTGTGTATAATAAATTGGATAATATACATAAGACTAGCCCAGACATAGCTGTCCTTCTGTCCGGAACGCTCCCAAGACACTAAACAGCGCCAATGTATTGGGTAAAACCCAAAACACAAACGACTCTAAAACTTGATTGACTAGAGGGTAACCAAGGGTGGGAAATCCGAATCCGATATCAGAAATGAGTTATGAGTTATTAATTATTATTAGTTAATAAATCAGTTATCGAAAAATGAATGAAAAAATGAATGAAACGCTGGGCGTCCGTGGTTTTCCACGGATTATTTCTAGTTAGTCATATTTTCTTTCTGTCGACAAAAAAGTAATTCACTGTGAAGAGGATTGGATAACAGTAGCACTAATTTATCTATTGCAGTTAATGCATACCTAACATCTGAAGAAGACACTTGATAACCATAACATTTAACTGAACCATTGAAATAAGAGTAATCTGGAATGTTTGTAAGCCAATCACGATTACGTAGGTAGACTCTGAAAATAAATGGTTGAAATATAAGCCGGTCAGGATAAATAATCAATGGTGGACAGGTTTTAAATATAAGTTGTTTGCACTGTGCTTGTACACATGGACAATCGGGCCGCCGACGAAAGGTTCCTAGTGAACACTGCAGCAGAAATTGACACAATTCATCTAACCCTGCACCAACTTGATCGATTAACATCGAGTTGATTCTTAAGATTATTCAGAACAAATGTGTATAAGCCAATATGTTCCTAAAGAATCAGCTAGATCTTTATACATTACGCGCTAGCTAATTTTTTCTCATGATCACAAGTCATTGTTACCCATGTCACGTCTAACTGCAAGAGAAAAATCCAGAAAGGTATTGATTTCTGGAAATCCCATAGATTCGAACTTTTTTTCAAAAAGTTGTCGAAATTCCATGGATTTACACTAGTACAATAATATCCTGTCCGGTTTGGCAGTTTTCCATCATTATAAAACGACGACGTAAAAAAAGCTAACATACATGTCACAATCAAATGTGATTTTCGTATCATACCGATCTAAATTTAAGAAAGTTATTTAAAAACTTAGATAACACAAGGCAGATTGTTGTTGTAAAAGCGTGTTTCAGATAGAAAGACACAACTGAATTGATTCCCGATTCTAGGTCCTATCCAGACAGTCAAAAAAAACCACCGCAAAAGCGTGTAAAACGTACAAAACGCAAAAAGTGGTAGTTTTTCCCTCACAATCACGGTTCCTTATTATGAGAGAAAAACGATCAGTTTTTCGCTTTTATCCGTTGACACGCCTTTTCGGTCTTTGTAACTGGTTAGGTAGGCTGTCAGTCAGGGAATTCTATGCTAAATCAGCGAAAAAAACCGTATCGAATGATACATAGTTTGTTAATTTTTCACGGGAAGCTATCAGCGCAGGGCCTTCGGCATCAAAATGTGACTATAACGAAGCCGCTTTACCTGTAGAAGCGACCATCGACACATAGCACCGTCTGTGATGGTGCTGAAGAGTCCGCATTTCCAAATGTCTATCACGATCTGGGACAGTTAACTGGATTCCATTCACACGTCTGTACCTCTTTGTAATACGACCAGTAGGCATATCGAATTGTCTCTCATGGCCTGTGGTGCGGGCCAGAGAGACGGCACTTTTCTCGAAATATATTTCAAAGCCCATCAACAATCGTCTTGCACAAAAAAGCCAGTGTGACAAAATTTCACTCATTTTTGCACGAAACAATACAATTTTCACGGCGACTGAGTTCTCTTCATGTACATTATACACAGTGTCCACTATCGATCGCATCGACCAAAAAAGTTTGTCCATTTAATATTTTGATATCAATATCACAATCCAATAGCCTTTGACAATCGACGTTTTCTCATGATCCATATCACAATCACACAAAAACTCCAACTACCATTTCAGGATAAAATATCAAATTTGATCTAGTTAGAGGAGATCCTCTTTGAGAGTGGAAACGTTAACCTAGAGTATATTTTATTTTTCACTCAAACTCAGGAATGAACATACACACACACGCACGACTATATCTGCACAGGTGAGAGGAAGAAGACAGAAAGACAATTGCGCATATACATGTCGGTACGATGACCGACATAACAGAAAATGCTCTACGGGTGAAAAATCGGTGTCAACCGACCGGTTGAAAATGTTCGACCATTCTGTGTCTTACCACTCTTCAATTCGAATAGGTAATGGCCCTATTCTTCTGAACCACTGAGTTCATTTAGATTCATTTTTATGAATGAAAATGACATCGTTTTCTTCCTTTTCGCTGTTGAAATATTCACATGTGAACTCCTTTTTCTTATAAAAAACTCCATCACAAATCTTCAAGGATCACAAGAGGTTAGGCGTGGGACAGTTCCAGTTTGCATCGTTTCTAGTAACTGGTTAAAAGAACTGGTGACCAGTTACAGTTACTAGGAACGGGAACTGTCCCACGCCTACAAGAGATAATAGAGAGAATTGGAATCTCTCCCTCTGAAGATTTGTGATGGGGTTTTTTATAAGGAAAAGGAGTTCACACGTGCATATTTCAACAGCGAAAAGGAAGAAAACGATGTCATTTTCATTCATAAAAATGAATCTAAATGAACTCAGTGGTTCAGAAGAATAGGGCCATTACCTATTCGAATTGAAGAGTGGTAAGACACGGAACGGTTGAACTTTTTCAACCGGTCGGTTGACGCCGATTTTCCACCCGTAGAACATTTTCTGTTCACCGACCGTTAAGAAAACTTTTTCTACCGGTCGGTTATCGGCATGGTCTCGAGTCGAAAACTGGCCGGAATCGAAAGACTGAAAAATTCTCTATAAATCACATGTTTCTCTGCATGTTTGTTTCTGCGACCATACGACAGCCAACTTATTTATATTTTTTCGCTACCAGCGGCTCCAGATCTTTCACTTTAATCTTTGTCTAGACGATTGTACCACCACGCATGTCGCGCTTTTTTCCAGAATAACACCGGTAATAACGTCATAATAAAACTTATTTTCAATTTCCTAACAGAGAGATTTTCGCAAAAAAGTTCGAAAGAGCTCGCCTGGTACTATAGACTTCTGAGCAACTTGACCAACCAATTTAACCTCCATCATTGATGTAATGATGAAATTCGGTCACGAAAACAATTCTGTCACGACGGATATTTGGAAATTTTTATTCCATCGGAGGATATATTTTAAAAACTAAGTAGAGATTCTGAAAGCCTGTTGAAAACTGTGCACCTCTGACCTACAATGGTAATTACTGTGACTCTTCGCTTTTGAGAAAAATGCAAAAGTTCGGAGGCGTTTAAAAGAAAATTTCCATTTTTGACATTTCTATCATGAACCATATTTTGTAAATAACTCCGGACCGGCTCATACAAAAAACTTCAGAAAATTTTTTTGGTAGCGTAGCCCATCGACTTATATCTGCGATGAAAATTTCCAGGTGTTTGATTTTGTGCTACGTGCGTTATATAGTTCGGAAGACGCAAAAATGGAATTTCGACACGCCGTTCAACGATTCTATGCTTTTGTCAGAGAGATTTCAGCTTGAGATTTTGTATTTAAAACACTTTGAATTTCGAGTCTGTGTGTAGTGAGCGGTATGTCAGGTCTGTCCTTTTCGTAAAGGGCAATGTAATTTTCAAGTTGAACCTCCTTCTCCATTGTTCTCAAACACACTCCTTTTCCGTTCAACGGTTACCTTCTTGTTCTGACAACTCTAGCGTTTTATTTTTCTCTCTAAGAACTCACAATTTAGCAAAAAAACGAATTAAAACCAACAAACAAAGATCACTTTTTGAAGGTCTTCATCGCTTCTTCAGTACTCATATTTTTCTGTATAATAATTAACTGCTGTTGTCTTATCGCTTCATCAGTTGCATCTAATAATGATAATGTTTGATCAATATTCATTTCAAATTTAGCTGTATGATACTCCTGACAGCAATCGAAAGCTTGTTTGCCAGCAGGAAAGAAAGCATTTATCATAGTTTCACCATCATAGCCAATAATGAGGAGAGTTCCAGCATTGTTCACAATATGTTGGTCAATTTTTTCAAAATTTTTTTCCGAAAGTAAATCGCGTCGTTGTTTAGAATTTGAATCTCTCAAAAGAAACAAACGTTGACGACCTAACATCATCATAAATTGACACCGTCTGCTTAAATCGTCCATTATTATAAATGCTAGAAGAACAAACGAGAGAAAAAAGAACGAAAATTATAAAGCAAAACCAAGATTGTACTTGACAGTACGTGTGTCAGGTGTTCGCAGGATCAATGTTTTGGCCCTACCCTGCTCTGCGACCAGCACCTGCATTACCCTACACTCCTGCAGAGCAGGAGTGCAGGGAAAAAAAATCTCTCCTGCTCTGCAGGGTAAAATCGTATTTTCTTCGATTAAGTTAGCAAAAAAGTGGTGACGTTTTCTCTGTCGAAAACACTTTTGTTTTCGAATATGAATTGGGATGGTACGTTACTTTTAGTTACTCTGGCATTGTTTCAAAAGTGCTGAAGTAGTTCCTCCTGCTTGATCCACAGTTGGAATCGTTTGGAAGTTTTTCCACCCAACCGACCCGGCCGGTTAAAAAGAATGTTTCAAACGGTCAAAAACAAGGCGGTTCAGAATATTTTTTTGAACCAGTGAAAAACCGCTGAAAATCCGGTCGGTTCAGAGCTGTTGGACCTGACTACTATCGGCGCCAAAATACAATGCGGGTACTTATTTCTTTAATAACTTTTGATAAGAATGTGACAGAGACCTGCGATTTTCAGTTTTGAAAACTAGACACCTGACCACATATTTTTGTAATCGAAAGTCAATTTTGGAACGTTCTGAAGTTGGATCTTTGGAAAGGTAGCTTGGGTTTTCCGAAATTCACATAGGAATGCACTGATTTTTTCTAATGTGCTGATAGCCCAGGGTGTTCTCTTCAAAATCGGAGCATAGCGCGACCTTGATTTTCTGTGATTCGGGCGTAGTATCAGATTTTCGATGAGTTCCAGGACTGGTACCTGGTGACTGTTGGTAACTATAAAGCCGGATGGACTATGGATAATCGACCATGCTGAGTCTCCTGGCAGTATTTCCTTTTAGAAAAGTTTTTAAAAATCTACCGAAAAGCCAGTTTTACGAAAATTACGGTATTCAGGCTGTTTTCATCTAATATTAAAAACTATATTCACTCAGAAAGCATCAGAACAAACTCAAAATCTCAGAATTTAGAGTACTTAAGCTATTCTAAATCTCGAAAGAAATCTTAAAAAGTCCTAAGCCTTTCCAAAAGGGCTTTTCGAAAACCTATTAACAAAAAATAGCCTTTTCGATTTCTTCGATCTTATAATCACGTTTCGGGGATAACAACGATCATATCCTAACATTTTGAGTTTGTTCTGATGTTTTCTGAGTGAATATAGTTTTTAATATTAGATGAAAACAGCCTGAATACCGTAATTTTCGTAAAATTGGCTTTTCGGTAGATTTTTAAAAACTTTTCTAAAAAGAAATATTGCCAGGAGACTCAGCATGGTGGATTATCCATAGTCTATCCGGCTTTATAGCTATCAGTAGCCACCGGGTACCAGTCCTGAGACTCATCGAAAATCTGATACTACGCCCGAATCGCAGAAAATCAAGGTAGGTCGCACATTGCTCTGATTTTGAAGAGAACACCCTGGGCTATCAGCACATTAGAAAAAATCAGTGCATTCCTATGTGAATTTCGGAAAACCCAAGCTATCTTTCCAAAGATCCAACTTCAGAATGTTTCCAAAATTGACTTTCGATTACAGAAATATGTGGTCAGGTGTCTAGTTTTCAAAACTGAAAATCACAGGTCTCTGTCACATTCTTATCAAAAGTTATTAAAGAAATAAGCACTCGCATAGTATTTTGGCGCCGATAGTAGTCAGAAGCCTTATCCTTAGGGAAACACTTTTTATGTCAATTTCGAGAAAAAAACCGTAGTACGTAACTAGTTTTTTGCCATTCCTAGACTTTTGAAGCAAACCTAACTGAAAAGTTATGATAGCTTGGGATTACAGCTTTTGACCTGAGCTGTAACTACAAGAAATACTGAAAATTTTTTCCATCTGGCTTTTGACCTGAGCTATAACTACAAGAAATACTGAAAATTTTTTCCATCTGCAAGTTTTTGGACAGAACTACAATTTTTTAGATCTTAACTATGTGCGATGATCTTGGATTGTATTCTTGGCAATAAGAAGACATTTTTTACTACCGCCTCTATGTAATAAGACGTGCTGCGTTAATTTTTAGTAGGAAAAAATTTTTGGAACCAACAGAGAACGGTACTAAAATAAAAAAATTCACGGGAGCGGGATCTAAAAAAAGTTGATCTAGTCGGACTCTACTCTCCACCTGTAGCTAAAGCCTTGGTTTTAGTACAGAAGAGAATATATAGTTTAGAAAAGAACGAAAAAAAGATGGCGTCGTTACAGAAGTGCAAGAAAAGTGTGCACAAACACACACAAATTTTCTGAAATACGATTCATGACTTACAGTCAAGGGAATGATGGCCAGCAGAAAAAAAAAGTAAAACTCTATTTACTTACGTTCTTTTCTTTTTTCAATATCTTGTGTTTTAACGTTTTGTCCAGCAATTGGTCGGCTTGGACACGATTTTGTCTGCAATTCATAATGCTTTAGACACAATCCTTGATTTGCATTAACACCTCTCGACTTTACTTTTGTTGTTTTATTGTCTTTTTCACATTGAACACAGAGTTGGTATAATTCTGTAGACGGCGACTAAAGGAAGGTCATCCGAAAAAGAAAAACAATTAACTTAGAGCAGCGAAATGATTTGTCTTTACTAACCTGCTCTGCCGCTTCACGTTCACTATTCATTAATTCATATATTCTCTTCATTGCAAATAATCTTGCCATTCCTGATTGAACTTGTTTGTTTGTCACTCCAATGGCACCATCTGCAATACGATCTTTCCATTTCTTACGCTCTTCAGACTTATCAACTGGAACTGGATTCAAATTCAAATCCAGATTTTGACCTGCTAAATCTTGTTTCTGTGATTCACCAACAGAATAAACAATAGAATCCTGTGGAACTTGAATTGTGAGACCTTATAGGAGAAACCAAAGAGAAGATGAAAAGTAAAAGTGTATTATTAAGCCGTTCATTCCGCTGATAATTTCAGCATCAAGGCCTTCGGATACAGGATTTCAATAAATTATAGGATTTTTCGCTCAAAACCTCACTTATTATGCATGCGTCGACGCAGTTGTCTCACGCTGATTTCGACTATGATACTTTATCGATTCGAAGTATTTCTGGATCGAGAAAACTACCGAGAAAACCAGTGTGGAACCAAGTTCTGGAAAACCCATACCTGCTTCCAGAATTGTTTACGCTAATTTACGCTAACAGTACATGTGTAATAGGCAAGCAAAATTATTGTACAGTTCACGATAGATTTTACAAGAAACTTTTTTACGAATCGATAGCTTGAAGTGTCTAGTTTTAGAAGAAGGGGTTATTTCAAACGATATTGATTCTGCTGTGTACAGCACGAGTTGATTTCTCAAAATTTGCGAACTAAGTTTTCGAAATGGTTTTTTTGAGAAACTGTCATAGCTGGAACAATACTTCCCATAGCAAAAAGATAGAACGTATGCTGAAGTATATGACCTATCCACGTTGTTGCTCACGTGTGGCCAAGTTACTTCGCTGAAAAGATTTCAGCCAGTCACTTTAAAACTCAAATTTGTTTTACCTGTTTTTGTAGCCAAATTGGGTTCTGGAGGGGGCATATTCTGAACAGTTGAATGGCCTCGTCCACGACCTAAACTTGGATGAGTGGCTGTAGTACCTGAAGTGCTTGGTGCCGAAGATGACGCTGATGGTTGAACAACAGCAGGAGGATAAAGCGGTGGATCAGTAACAGCATTAACAGAAGGTTGTTGTTGCGACATTATTTCTAGAAAAAATATCAAGTTGGTTTTAAGTAAATGATCAAACTGTTGAATAAAAATACTGAACACTAATCTTTCAGCCTAAGAAGACATATAGATTTGACTGATATGTAGTGGAAGTCAAATCTGTAGTTTTAAATAATTTATTTTATAATAATAAAAAAATGTAAACAATGAAAGAGACGTACAGTTCTACTTCGATCTACGCAACGAACCGACTGAACTAAACTGATTGACTGACTGTTATAAAATATGTGGGTTTTTTCTCTTATACGTCTCTAACTTTTTCCTTCTACTTATCTCTCTGTGTGTACACATACAGGGAAAGGAAAAAGAAAGTAGAAAAAAAAAAAAAGAACGAAAATGGGGAAGAATGAAGGGAAAATGATGATGAACTAGCTAG
This sequence comes from Didymodactylos carnosus, assembly GCA_905250885.1. NCBI lineage: Eukaryota > Metazoa > Rotifera > Eurotatoria > Philodinida > Philodinidae > Didymodactylos > Didymodactylos carnosus. Next base: position 1,912 of record CAJNOQ010004087.1, on the reverse strand, counting down.
TTTAGTGACTGGCAGACGCTAACATACTTATATTCTTACTTTCCTCCGCAGATAAAAATAATAAACAAAAGCCGAATAAGCAACGCATTAGCGACAGTTTGCTTCATTTCTTTTTGTGATTTCCAAAAAAAAATAGTGATTAAGACAAAAATATTTTCAAAAAGTAAATATATAAAATAGACTAAAACCATGATCTTCGATCGAGATTTTTCAGAAGAGTTCTGGAAAATCTTCCTTCCGTCCGTGTTTCTGAAGCAATTTTTTCGACTCGATTCATAATTTGTGACTTGTTCTGGACATTTCCTGAAAATTTGAGCTCTTCAGAACCAGAAATGACCGAGTTGAAAGATTTGTGAATATACGAGTGCATAAAACCGATTTTTCACAAAATTTCACTTTCTAATATTCTTTTGGCTTCTGTTTTGAAAACAACCATTCCCACGACGGTCAGCGTGATCCACAACCTATACTTCAGGTGTTTTTGAGATTTCGGGACGTGAGCAGGAGGAGAGAGTCCTTGGGAAAAGCGAGCGCTGTCCGAACGATAAGAGATGGAGATCTGACTTGGTTCCTATTGTGTAGAGTGATCGACCGACTACCTACTTATGCAAAAAACTATCAATAAAATTTTTTTTTTGAAAAATCCGTGTTTTCCCATCTTTGCTTTACTATATTTTGCTAGAAAAACATGTTGGAAAACTTTTCTTCTCCCGTAGGTTTATCTGTCACTGCTTGCTCTTTCGAATGCTGAAAACCGCAGGTCTTTATCGCTTTTCATTAAAACGTTATAAGCGTTCTCCTTTTTTGAAAACAGTGATAGCTGATTAAGCCTGTCAAGCGTAGATCAAAACTACTTCTGTAAGTAAGAAGAGCACAAACTACTCCCATTAAAACTGACTTATAAAACTTCACTGAGTAAAAATAACCATTTTTCACGCTTTAGGTCATTGTTATCAATCAGATTTCACTCAACTCACGACGCAATGATATTCAGATTAAACGATACACTGAAGGAGTAAATAAAAATGAAAATAAAATAAAGATGTTGAACAGAATGGAAAACTATCCATGATAGGCCGGCTGTATCAGTCAATCGAAATAGAGGTAGTCGCTTCTATTTTCGATATCGTTTTGGCTGTTGTTATATATTATAACTAGTGACTTTATTTAATTTTGAAACTTTCATCCAATGAAGCTGTGTCACAAAAAACCGTAAAAAGTACACGAAAGAAGCATATTTTTTTCCATCTGCGGACGCACCATAGAGAAATTTTAAATGAAACGTAACAATTCGACTATAGCGGCATATTGCATGCTTTCTTGTGATTGGTCGAATTTTTTCAGTCACTAGATAACAAAGAACATATTTCTTTACTTTTCTCTCAGACAGAGCATTGTGAGCTGAGTCGATTGACGTTCGAACGGGGTTTCTATCGTTTTTAGTTTCAGAGAAAACTGTCAAAAACTGTGTTAAAAATGTAACGCCGCTGCGCGTGGACAAGCCGTTTATATGCTGAATATTCTTTAAAAAATTGCGAAAAAAATACAGCCGAAAACGGATAGTTTCAAACGGCCACTGTATTTGACTTTTTGGAAGCATTTTTTATAAACTAGCATTTACTTTTCCAAAATTTTGAACGTATTCTTCAATATATCAACGTCTGTATGCATAATTGAGCATGCTTTTACTTGTAATCCATTACAGAGAGCAAGAGAAACACTGAATTTATGTGATTCAGCGAAATTTCGTAATAGTGCATTAAAGATCAATAGTCGGTGTCCTACACCCAATGACTCATACCCTACAATTGGAGAATAGTGATGGGGTTAGAGTATGGTTTCTGTTATTCTAGACAATTACTCCTATAATGAATAGTTTGCCTAGATCAACGATATAATAAGTGTTTTCGCT
>CAJNOQ010004086.1:0-18390 GCA_905250885.1 Didymodactylos carnosus | reverse complement strand
GAAAGTCGAATGATTATTCACTTCGATAACGATGATCAGAACAATTTTTTTGTCGTCCGATTATGAACTGAATTATTTGGAGATCTGAGGGTGAGGCTGTGTAGGGTAAGGGTGAGTGGGGGTGAGGGTGAGAGTGAGCACTTGGTGCTGAACGGTCGTTATTACTCAAATGTCGGTCGCTCAAATGTCGGGGCGCTCAAGTGTCGGGGGCGCTCAACTGGCGGTCGCTCAAGTGTCGGTTGCTCAAATGTCGGCGCTCAAATGTCGGGCGCTCAAACGTCGGTTAATCAAGAAATGGCCATGTCGTTCATGGAGATATTACTTCAACGTTGTGTAGCATTGCCGTTATCGTGTGTAAAAATATTGATCGATTTACTTGTTCATGATAAGGTGGAATTAAGAAAGTATGCTAAATAAATCAAAACACATGGTAAGAAGTACTTTATTTTTATTGTTGCTTAGATAGCAGAAGAAGGTGTGACCGCCTTGTGTCGTTTGCAAAAACCACCTCGTACCGGGGCAATAACTGATGCACCCGCATTTTAGAGACACAACATTTCTATTGGTTTAGAACTTCCTTATTTGTCACTGAAACTCAACACGTCTTGCTTTTACAAGTACTTCAGAGCTACTAGTTATGTTGAAAAACCCATTGAAGCTATTATAAATATGAAACCAAATGGAATTCATCCTGGTGATCGTGACGATAATTTATGGGTAACTTATAATAATTATCAACCTAAAAGTCAGCAAGAATGGGAAAATATGTGTTTTCTTGATAAAGCATTTTGAGGTTATTATTCCTGGCCAAGTAACATCACGTTGGTATTTAACACAGACAATATCCAATTTTGAACATTAAATTGATGTTTAATGCCTCTGAAGTAATTTTCGTATAATTTCTTTTTGTTATCCTACTTCGCGCAGTGTGTTGCTCTCATCCGTTTTAAAAATAACCACATCTAAAACCGCTTGATTAGTTTCTAAAAGTTCTTAGATTTAGTGCTTGCTATTAAAACTTTGCTGCTTTTATTGTTAATATTAGTGAAATTTACAAATAGCGAGCACAAGATCGTGCAGTAAATAATATACGAAAGAAAGAAGGAAAGAAGTGAGGGACCCACAGAGCGAGTGTACGAGTGAATATACGAAATAAACAAAAAAAGAAGCCCCTAGAGAAGGGTCCCTCACATCTTTCTTTCTTTCTTTCGTATAGTAAAGAAACAGAAAAAAAAACTGTTTTATTCACTCCCTCACTTCTTTCACGAAAGAAATAATTTTGGTAAAAGGAACTTTCGTCACAACGCACTTTCGTCATAGAGGGGGTGTACTTTCGTCACATGTGACGAAAGTGCGTTTTTCAGAAAAAAGCATGGTGACGTAAGTTCCCGTGAATTTCGGAGTGCTTTTTGTGGCTGTAACGAAAATTCACATTTTTATGACGAAAATACCCTTGTTTTTAATGGTTCCTGCTTAACTTTCATCACACGTAAATACCGCTATAGATACAGAATAGAATCAAGTGCTGTGATATAGAATTTTTGACGTGAAAATCGAAAATACATTGACTTTTCTCATCAAGAATGAAGAGTTTCTATTCAAGTAAAAAAAGACCAGTGACATCATTGAGTTGTATAGTGAAGTTTTTCACATTTGCAAATATGTTTTTAGCAATATGTTGCAATAAAAGAATATTAAATCTTAGATTATTTGGAAAAATCGGCGTTTTTGTTGCTAGTTTGTTTCCAATTTTTCCCTAAGTATCCAACAGTAGGTTTCCCACTGGCTCTTCTTCAGCGCAGTCAACCGGCTAACCGGCGAATCGGATCCGGTTAGAGTTAAATCAAAAGCTTTGCTCTCTACATACACCTCTAAAAAACATTCAAGTGCGCTAGCTGAACAACCGTTTGTGTTGATAATAGGAGAACTTAAGCCGATAATTCTTTTCGATAATGATCATCGGTTCTCACTATCAGTTCACGCATGCGAACACTATTGAAATCTGTCTTTCTTTCTTTCTACCTGTTTCTTTTATCAGCTTAGGTTTTGTTTGAATGAAAAATGAATAGTTTAAGATTTGTAGATAAAGCTACATAAATATTCCGCTTGTTGTGGTTTACCAACGGCTTATAATTGTGTACTAACATGTTCAAAAATAACAGGATATTGTTTTAAATTAATATAGAATCTTATAGAACTCGATTAGGCCCTCAATCAATTATACTCTACCTGTGCGTTTTTCAGAAAAAAGCATGGTGACGTAAGTTCCCGTGAATTTCGGAGTGCTTTTTGTGGCTGTGACGAAAATTCACATTTTTATGACGAAAATACCCTTGTTTTTAATGGTTCCTGCTTAACTTTCATCACACGTAAATACCGCTATAGATACAGAATAGAATCAAGTGCTGTGATATTATTATGTGATATTTCGTTGGCTACCACAACGATAGCCTGCTCGACATTTCAAAGACAGTGCATTTAACATTGTACAAATTGATATCGTTGTCCAGGTTCATGTCCAATTATACTTGAGTTTATGCTTGAGTTTATACTTTGCTTTGAGTTTATACTTGAATACATCCACGCTGTTTAACATGACATTTTGTTGAGCATGCCACTCCTACTTTTTTACAGGGACAATGTTTCGTCCCATATTAAGTCTTACAATCGCATATTGCACCGGATACAGCACCCGAACCAATAATTTTGCAGCTTCGATTACTGTTATTTCACCAAGAGAACTTAGTTCATTTAGTTTTAAATCTGTTGGACATGCGGATCGCAAATCGATCAAGCTTTCAACCGTATACGCGATCGCAAGTTTACCAAATTTACATGCTATTCTAAAAATGAAATCATCGTCTTTTTTATCCTTTGAAAGAATTAAACATGGTAGCAGTTTAACATCAATATTTGTTCGATCAACGTCACTAATTTGAATATCTACGCAATCTCCTACTTTATACTGTGCGCAAGAATCGGTGCGCAACATTGTTTGTGCGCATCGTTCCTAAATCCGATGTTTTAGTCTTTTAAGGCACACTTTTCACGATGGGCTTAAAAAAGCTGGCGACTAGAAAGAACGCCCGTAAATTCCTATACTCATATACGTCATTTCCTATACTCGAACGCACGAGTGAGACAAAAGGTTTAGAATTTTCTGTTTAAAATTGACGTAGAAACATGTTTTTATGTATTCTGTACTTTCTCCGACCCTTTTGGAGAATATATAGATTCGTCATAATCATAAAGCACGCTATTTCACTTCTGCTATTAGATACATAGATCTTTCTATTTTATAAATTACAACAACCATATTCTTAATTTTCGAGCAAATCTTGATCCTTAGTTTACTCTAATTAAGATTGTTGTTTATTGAAAAAATTGAACGCAAAAAGAAAAACTCTATATGTATACCATATGAATTTTTCCAAATGCTACGTTATTAATCTGCATGCAACAATGAAACACACAGTATATAGAAACAGATGGAAAGGACAGAAAAAATAGTGCATATTTTTAATCTTTTTGTATTTATAATAAAAAAAAATATGATATAACAAAATGGCTTTTCGTTGTATAGACTATAAGTTTTTGTGAGACTAACTGAATAATTATAACGCCAACAATTCGATTAAGAACATCATCATCAACAAAATCTATCCTTCTAATTACTGAATTTCAAGAACAACTCCCTGTTTTCAACATAAAGTCATGACGCAAGCGGGTCTTTTATCAGTTCTTCCATCAAATCTCATCTAGTGGAATGTATTCAAAGACGAAACATTTAAGCGTCTGTTCTGTAGCCTGCCTCTGTCAAAAAGTTTTTCGATAAATATAAGTCGTATCTAGACAAAAAGTTTAAGAAATTTTGCTCTTGTCTAGATTAAAATTTCCGAGACTATACCTGCGATCGTTTACGAGATATTACTCAAACATTCAAATAGGACATTTAGCTTAGCAACGATTCTTAATCTCATATAAGACAGGTTGGGTTTGTTTTAAGTTGTTTCAACGACATATGAGATCAACGTAAAAGAGCCGGATTTTTGAAAATTTTATTCAAATCGTTGCGAAAATCGTTTTACTTTGAGTACTTGGAACAATCTGGAAAATTTGACTGTAAATCTTGACGCGGTATGAAATTGAAAGCCTAAATAAAAACTCAGACCCTTTCACATTGTTGGTATAAGTATCCAATTGTTTTGGGCAGGGGAGTGGGAGGGCTTTATTCGGAAAACCTTTCAATATGAGCGAAGAAGTATATGATTTGTACTATTTGTTTGCTATTAGGTCAATTGAAACTATAGTTTGATGGAAGGTGTAAAAACGTGCATCACAGAATTAAAAAAACAAATAAAGACGAAGGCGTTCTAATTATCACACACGCACACATCAGGAAAAAGCATTTTGAAATTTGCTTGCTAACATATTAATAGTTGGATTTTGTAAACTCTGTGGTAATTTTTGTAAACTAGCGGGTAATTTTGATTGTATAGTTTGTGACGTATTTTGTAATGTATTTTGAATTGAATTAGGTAGACGTGGGGTAGGAAATTTAAACGTGGAGCCCCTTGCACCCACTGTCATTGGTGGGGGCACAGGATTAGGTCCTTTAGGTCCAATACCATTTCGAACAGCATTTGACAATGAAGACGGTATTGCTGCGGATGATGTGGCGGAGGAGATGATGGTTGATTGCTGATCACTTAAATTTGTTGTTGAACCTTTATCACCATATTTCATTTCATAATATTTTCGTACAACGTTGGGTGTTGGCGGCGCACTTAGACCAACACCGGCTGATGCTAAATTACCCATGTCCGATGATAATCCACGGGATGGATTCTGAATTGTCATTTGTAAATTATGCATCTGTTTTTCTAACGAATAATTTTCATTTTGTGCAGCCAATAATTCACGCCTATAACGACGCATGATAAAGTTAAAACGTGTTTAATAATAGACGAAAACAGAGCTTACATAATTTGAAGTTTATGTTTTCGTACAATATCATCTAACGGTGAATACTCTGGCTGAAACATTAAATGAGTATAAAATGTTTCAATTTCAATAGTGACACCATTATGTTCATTCAAGTAACCGTGATGAGTGAGCTAAAATGAAACAATTGATACAAATGATGAATGAAAGTACTATTGGCGTTACCTACTTCTTCAACGTCCAACGTTGTACTTATTTCTAATCCTTCGTCGTTATCCTTTTGTGAATAATATTTCGTTACTGGTTTTTGAAATACGGATGTTGTTATTTTTGTATCATCATGATTTCTCACTGTAATGTTGAAACAGATACATCTTACATAACCGGTAGGTATCTTAAATATATCTTGATAATAAAGACGAATTATGAAACATTGTTCTTCAATGTAGGCTTCAACGGTCCATGCTTGTTTATCTTTATCAATGAAAGGAACAGGAATCGGATGTTGTGAAAATGGATCAACAATAATTGGAAACACAGCTAAAACAAAATCAATTGAAGACACTGAAACAAGGCATCATTTTTTATAAAATAAATGAATTCGTAGTAAACAATTATAGGAATATACATTACATAAAAGATTGTTCAAATTATCAAAAACGAAATCTTTTGGAATAAACATGCCTGAAACGCTGAGCACCGATGAAGTTTTTTGAGATCATCAATTTAGTCCAGTATATTCAGTTCGAGATTGATTAAGAGCTTATTTTTTCTCCCTGTAGTTGTCAATCAGTATTCACCAAGTTATTAATATTATTCTTTTCCTGAACTTTGGTCTGTTAGCTCTTATTTTTTCAAAATTGTACTAAGCGAGACTGTAGAGCTGATACAGATGAGTGTAGTTAATCCTCCGATACAGAATCTCTCATCATTTTCTGTTCTTCTTTGAATACATACAATACACTACATAATTTAAACACAAAATAACGCAAATATGGAAAGGTATACATGCATATATATCTAATTATTAGGATTGTATTTCACCTTTTTTTGAACATAAATGAACTCTTAATGGTCGAAATGGTGAGAACTGGTTTATTGATGATCACTTTTCTTTGTTATTTCCAGAGATAAAAACACAAATTTTTTCTAAATGAATTTTTCTTCAAATTCGTCCGACGCCTAACAGATTGATGAAATAAAAATGATATCATATCGGTTTAGTTTATTCTGCACTGCTATATATTCTATTTCTTCCTTTGAGTGTTTCAGTGGTGTCAGAGAAGTTTACGTACAGCTATGCACTAGTTCTTACTCTCGATTAGCATACGTATCTGCTGTGTTAGTTTTCTCTTCGTCTGATAAACCACTCTTCTCGGAAGCTGAACTAACTGAATAGACTGATGATAGCCTCCTCTTTTCTCGACTTTGCAATCATTTTCTCACATGGTATAAACCAGGCATAATAATTTAGTCTAAGACAAATGTTTCTGGAAACAGCATATAATTCATAGTAGAAACATCTCATTTAATTTACATGATCCGCGCCCATATAACTCAATCATGTGCCATGGTAGAATAGACAGAACAGATAATCGACATTATGGTATATTTTTATCTTTTTGTAATCATTTTCTTGAAAAAGTTTGTTTCTAATATTTGATTTTTTTTTTTTTAGAATGAGATTCGATATAAAAATAACAACTGACATGTAGATGTTCAGTTCAATTCGTGTATCTACTTACTGACAGCGTCTTTCAAATCGATATGAATAATAAATTTTCCATTTGTTTGTAGTAGTTCTCGTACTCTATCAATTCTATAAGGTCTACACATTCCATTGACATCTGTATAATTGACTTCATTATCAGTTTTAGATGGCAATGGTTGATATTGAGGTCCATTCGATAATCGTTCTTGATTTGCATCCCATACAAAATTTCCGTTTACTAATTTTACTTTATATGTTAATTTAACCGAATGGTCACACGGGGTTAGACGTTGAATATACAAACGAAAATAGCCTAATTGTCCAACACTATCTAATTTTGGTTGTATAATACAACACCATTCATAATTTGAATAATAAAAGTGAGCGGTTTCTATTTTTTGATCTAACGGTTGTTTAGTCATAACATGTGCATACGGCGATTGGGCATGTGAAGGTATTTGTACTTCGTACATATAGCTACAAGCTAAATTTTTTATCTCTAATTCACATTGAATATTTCCACGTTCATCCATAAAATCAACGGAACATAAACGATTTATGGATGTAAACGATTTTCGTCCATGTAACGTAGTTGTACGATTAAATTTACATTGTTTTTCAACAAAATTTTCATTACGTGTAAAATGTTCACGACATAATAAATTTAATGAAAAATCGAGAGTGACTTCGAGTGTTTCGGATATATTACGTTGAAGAAGAAACGCATTTAATTGATCACCATTTTTAACAAATGATAATACAAATGGTATATGTTTACAAATAAATTCACGTGTCAACAATTCTTCTTCAGTATTCAATAGATATGAACTGGGTAAAATAAATGTGAATAAACTAAAAGAAAATAAGTAATGTTTTCTATTAAATTTAATCAACATTTTATCGGTGGAGACCAGTAGCTTAGACTTTTTATTATAAAAAGAATTATGTATGAATGAATATCATTTAGTCCCATGCTTGAACTGCCTTTAGGAGAGAGCGTCGATGAATGATCTTTAGTTCAGTCTTTGCTGTCAGAAATAGTGCTTCATCAATTACTGCGTCATAATCTTCTGTGTCCTGTATAGGAATTAAACTCTCATAAAAACAAAAACTATGTAAATGTTGAAATCATTATTCTATGTCATATTCCAACATTTATAGAAGCAAGTTCGAATACATTTTGCGAAATAACATAATTTACTATTAATTTATCATCTAGCTGTGACATACTCACCTTGTTTGAAACTTATCTTCAATTGCAACAAAACGTGTAAAATGTGCCATTATTTTACACAAATAATGATTAATTAATCCAATTTCTCAATAATTTCATGCATAGAATGTATACATATCTGAAATTAAAATGCGAACTTTAATCCTTTCAAGAATTATAAGACTTTCTTAAATTAATAATTTCCGTTGTAGAATTTCTATCATAGGTCAAACATTGTCACGCAATGATGAATATGGACATATTCATTTCCGGAGAGATTATAGTTTTCATTGTATTCATTGAAAATTCCAGTAGGTGTAATAACATGTCGCCAATATAAATACTAATTAAAAAATACATAAGTGATCACACTCCATGTCTTTCACACTATTTTGCTTCCATTTTATCTAAATGACCCTATTAATTGAAATATTTATATTTTATTTTTTTTGTCTCTCTTGCTGCATTATTCCCATATTCATACTTTGTATTCATACAAAATAGCTATGATGATACAATACAACAGAAGAAGAAGAAAAAAAAGAAAAAGTAATAAAACACTTTAATAATATAGAGGAAAATGCTCGATCTCTTTAGACATTACTCCATTTTCAGACCGCGTATATAATTAGCACGTGAAGAGAGTGGTCTTCATATTATAGAGCAAAATGACAAATCTGTAGTGTTCCTCAAATAACTCTATAGAGGATGACTATGACTTCTCACATTAAGGGCCTCTCCTACAAAATTTTTATTTCCTTCATGGTTCATGCAATTGGAGTGAAATTTTATGATTTAAAGCTCATTACATGAATAGATTATGAGAAAAATGTCAACCAAAAATGTTGAAGTGTTCACAAGTTGTAGACGTCGCAAGGGACCAATAAAGTGTCTAGCATAGTATATTTTTCTCTGCTGGTTTAAGATCAGCTAGAGATGAAAGATTTGTTTTTATATAGTATCAGATTTGACAATCTGATTTTAAAATCAGTTAAAGATACGCCGTGGTTATAACTGTTAAATTTTTATCTTATCTTTGAAAAAAAAGAGTTTTTGTGTCTTGGGAAACACTGAACGACAGTAGTGTTAACTCTTCTATGCAGAAAAGCGTCAAAAAATACACGTTTTCCGTGAAATTTTCTTCGAAGACGCCTTCTTCCTTATCGGTTTCATCCGTGTCTGCAACTCTGCATACAGTAAGTCTAACAGTAGAGCAACCGTTTAGTAAATATTAGAGAAATAAATCAATAAAAATACATGTATAGTAACAGTTATATAGTTTAAAGAAGATTAGTTCAACATTAGCCTAAAGCTTCGATTCCTTAGCCAGACAGGATGTAATTGACAAAAAAAAGCTTAAGTATAACTTAAATTAGGATCAAATGTTTTGTTGACTTGGTTTTTTTAATTTAACATGTATTTGAGTTCAACTTCTATATCAATCTCTTGTAACATTTTTCTGAAACATCGCTAATCAGTTTTGAAGTTTACGAAAACAAAAACTTTACATTCGAAAAACTCATGTACACATTGATCAAAACTTTACTTGTGGATGAACGTTTGAGAAGAAATGAGTCTCATCTTCGAAGAATAGAAAAGAACTAAGGCTACTAAAAATACGAGTTCAGTCAAAATAATAGCTATTCATACTTAGATCTTCGATCTACTTCAGTTTCATTATCATTGTTCACAGTAAACTTTATTCATCTCTCTCACGCACATCTCTTTTCTATCTTTGAAATCCGTAACACATCTACACTACAGATAGAAATCATGTGATTTAAACTCTTTTGAGAATTGTATGTGATTTAGTTCAGTTTAAAAAACGTACTTCAAATCTGATACAAACGAAGTAAATAAATAAACAAGTAGCCATCCAAATAACAGTTATTTTGCTTCCTTGTAGGAATTCAAAGGAATATGATTAGTATATGCAGGCCGATCCTTTTTATGAATATTTTTCTCCTTTATATTTTGTTACTATGATACTTCAGTTCATGCTTTTTGTAGTGTACTTTTTAGTGAATGATTGTTTTAGATAAATATTTTTAACCTGTATACTTTGACGCACATTTTTATTTCTTCGATTTAACATTGTTTCCGGAGTCACATAAGAAAGGAAATTTTTCAACAAAAAAAAATTATTAGAACGTTTGGTTTGGTAAATCGAGTGGATTAATGCGCATTTATTCAGTCAGTGCAGTTCAATGCTACTGCTCTAAAAGATCCGCAACGCATAAACAAAAGAGACTTTCTCTATAATGGTTGCATATTAGTATCTGATAAATCTACATAAACCTTATTTTACAACTAAAAATTCTATTATTTTTTATCAATCTATCATTTTTCCAAAAAAGAATATGTCACATGGGAGTTTTCATTAAACTTTCTTACTATGCCGATCGATAGTAGAGAGTGAAAAGTAATAGATTTATCGATTGTCTTTATATACGTACGGTTATAAATCATCCTTTTGACTTTATTTTTTCATTTATCAATAGAAAAGGGAGGAAAACTTCATTTTTTAACTGTTGTTCTAAAAAACATTATAACTAAATGGAAATTTCGTGCTAATACTAAAAAGAATATGGATAAATCAATTAATTTAAGACATCCACTACTGTTACATTTAAAAAAGTTGCCTCTAGGCATCATCAACAAAAAAGAAAACGTTTTCTTTAACTATCTTCTTTACACATTAACTAATATCTCAAAAACTAAGTTCCGTATGCTGTATCTTTATCACATCTACGTAATGACTTTTATTCTTATTTTCTTCATAAACTGTTTCGATCTAAAAGATTAAAAAAAATTTTTTTCTTTCTGTGTCAATGCAACATTGTTAGCTACTTTCTGGATCACTTCACACGTTCAATCATTCAAAATGGGGTCTTACATTGACAACGCGGTCGAACGCACTTTACACTATGACACAAAGAAAAAATATAGTTCTAGACGCGTTTTCTGTCTTTTTGAATGCAAAAATACGATTTTGTATTTCTGTCATTTTTTTTCTGTCTCCGATTCAGAAGGCGTTTATTCTTGTTTTCATTTTTTTTTTTCATATAACAATACAATCAAACACGTTTTCTTGTGAAAAAAAACACGTTTGTTAGTGTTAGAATTTTTGAACGCGTTCAATAGTCCACAAAGTAACACAAAAATATCACAATGGGAACTATTCAGCCGATTCTTTTGACATCAATAGTTATACTAGAAAAATATTTTACCATCCATTCTTGTCAATTTTTTATTAGAAAAATGCATGAAATCTGTCATGTATTCTTTTATTATAGATCCTATAGTTTATATTCTTTTTTTTTTTTCTTCTAATAGAAGAGTGTGCCACGCAAGTAAAATTAACCTATTTATTAACAATTAAATACATTTATGTGTATTCTTTTGAGAAAATGGGAATAGATCATTACTAAAACTACTCTTGGAGTCAAGAAATCATACAAACAAAGAAAAAGCTATAAAAATTGATACAATTAAAACTCAATTTATTTACACTTCACTCAATGTGCTGTAATTATTAATCTAAGAGAGATTGACTAAATTAAACTAAAAAATAATAGAAAACAATTGTAAGATTTTTAGTTACATCTTATCATTTTTGAATATTTTAATTAATCATTTTTCAAAATATATGTGAAGTTGATGAATTTTTCGTTTCGCTCTAAGACGTCTTTTCTTCATGTTATTTCATTAAAAAATGACATACAAAAAGATAAAGTATAAAAGAAAAAAAATCTATACATCATCCGTACGAAAATAGTCACAAACTTTAAACTAATAATTCATTAAAGATCGACAGCGTAAAGACATTCTTAGACATATATGAGAGAATTCCACCACAAAAAAAATTCTCAAGTTATATTTCTGTTAGATGCTTATGACTCTTTGATGAAACTATGATTAAAGTGTTACCAAAATATCAACCATAAAAAGGCCACTGATAAGGATCTAACAATATTTTCAATGCAATGAATACATAATTCATCCTTTTTCATATTTCATCAAATAATAACATTTTATCTTATGTATTTGTTTACTTCACGAGAATGATAAGACAGATTGATCTTATATCGTGAATTGTTCATATCTTTTCCTATAATAGTTCTAAAACTTAGATTTAAAAGCGTATAGTCAGCTTTCATTATCTTATATAAAACATAATTTTAATTTAATTAAATTACAATAGAAGATAAAATGAGTTTTCTATACATGTTCTATACATTACCGTATGTTGAAGAATATAATTTCCAAAATCTAGAAAAAAATTATTTACATTTTTTGTTCTCTATACAAAAGACAATTGTCGTTCATGATGACTATATGCAATGTCCGGAAAATCTCAACAACCATGACATGTCACTATAGTATATAATAAATCAGTCAAGTTTAGAAACAATTCATTATAGATTATGTACTTACATCTATTTTTTCTATCGTTTCTTTCTTTTTCGTTCAATAACAACAAAAAAAAAACAAAAAAAAAAAAAAAAAAGGAAAAAAGAGAAAAAAAGTAAACAAAAACATTTAAGAATTTAGCGCACTATAGACCGCGCAAAAAACAATTTTCCTTCTTGTGATCCTCTTTTTTTCTTCTTCTATGTTTTTATACACGTAAAAAAAGAATAAAGTTAAGAAAGTAGTAGTACACTAAGCTTTTTTTTTATATCAAAATGTTATTGACGAGTGTGTTCGTCAGTGGAAAAAAGGAAAGAAGAAGATTTCGATCGATTTTCATTCCAATCGTGAGAAAAGAAAGTAAAACCAGAAGTCTTAAAGTCTAAACATCATCTGGCTTTGTTGAATGCGCGTGTGGCCCGATTTTTCTTCGTATCGTTTTTCTTTCTTTTTTTTTTTTTTTATTTCCAATCCAAACAAAAATTTTCTTTAATAGATCGTCTTGCATACAAGCATAAAGAATGCAAGAGAAAAAAAAGAGAAACTCAGTTGTATTCATGCATGTAGCCGGATGGCGTTCAATGAATGTGCGTGATATAATCTATGAGTAGAAAATAACAAGGAAATAAAAGGAAAAAACTAACTCCATCCTTTCTTTTTTCTGTTTCTGGTTGCATAAAAACTCTATCTGTGACAAGAAGGAAGAACTTTAACAATTCTAGTTGTCTAATAGTAAAAAACATAAGAAGAAAAAAAGTTTTCGAATATTTAGATGAGAAATATGAAAAGAATAAGACAATGGAAGAATAAAAGAAGTCAGAATGTGTGTGCATGTGCATGACAGATAGTCGATATTTAAAAAAAGTTCTGAATGAACATTAGGCGAGAAAATTGTAGAGTCTGTGTTTAACACACACACAATCCTATAATCGAGTTTTTGTCTTCTATGTGTTTAGTGATGAGGGCGAGGAAACGACAGAACTTGAGAAATTGAGACGCGTTCTTTATCATTCACATAGATAATAAGAAAAGATATACTAGATAGTATTCAAAAAACCAAATTAACATTTTTCAGAACATTCTGCTAACGGTCATTTCTGCTTAGGCCTAAAAACAAGCTAAAAGATTATTTGAACAAGCAAAAATCCTTTTTTCTTCTGTTTTATTGAAGGATTCAATGATGTTGCATTAATGATTTATGAACTAGACGTTAGAAGAAGCCGCGTAGTAACGGTTTACAATCGTTTTCTTGATCTTATCACGTAACATGCATTTCATCGGTCTTTCAATGTTCTCTTGAATAACTACATAACTATTCGTTATCACAACGAATTAAATGTCTCTAAAATAAATGATGCAATTCGATCAATGTATTGATCCTCGACCTGCATAATCGAACCAGTTTTCTAATAAGTAAAAACTTCGATAGCCGTCTTTTTTTTCTTTTAAAAGTAACAAAGTAAGCATTAAACAGATGTCGTACCAGGAAAGTCGAAAACATCTTAGAGTTAAAATAACTACGAAAAGTATGTATATCTTTTAAGTTTTTGTTCAGTAAGAGGTACAATATTGTTCAAGACTAACTCTTATCTTCCATGTTGCCATACTTGACAAACTTTTACCTAGGTTTTTTATTACGGGTGAGTTAGGGACAAAAAACATAGTCTCACTTTCGAACTGTCCTATATTAAAGCTGAACATATATTTCGTTTGTCTACTCAAATTTGTCTCTTGTTTTGTTGTTGACTTCTTTTCATGTAACTTTTTTTCTTGATTTTCTTAGTGTTTCTGTCGTTGACTTTCGCGATGTCGAATACGTTTCATCCGTTTTGTCCAATTTCTTTTTGTTCTTTTTACAGTTTTATCATTTTTACCTAGAAAATAATCTAAAACTTGATTTAAATCAAGTTCTTCGGCATTGTTATTCGTTCTAAAACATTCATCAACACGATCGGCTATATCCTGGTCGGTATTTAATGCACGATTATTTGGAATTTGTAATAAAGATTCCGAGGATATGCTATGCGATCCTGTCAACGGTTTCGTTTCATTCGGACGTGGCTCGGCTTTTGGTTGAAAATCATCCTTTAAAATTGTTAAAAATTCAATCAGTTTTGTACGCGTTACTGAAATGAAAGTGAAAAACGATTGACACATTTAGTCTCTGAGCGCGTGAAAATCAGTGATCTTAGGACCAAGACATTTTTTATGTATCTCACACCATAAACAAAACAATTGAAATGTTAGAATCTGAATTAGACGAGAACATTAGTTTTGAACCATTTGAAAGTATAAGAAGAAGGTACTGAAAGCATAGTAGAAGACATTTCTATTTATAATATAGCGTGACTACACTATGAAAAAAGTGATGCATTTGAAAAATGCACTTCAGGCGCGTTAAAAGCGACCTTAGTTTTTATTAGTAAGATGGAATTTCCATGAAAAAGACGCGTCACCATGTCTTGTGAAAGCGCATATTCCAGTTTTATGCACCCACAATGTCTGCATGAGACACTGTGGATGTTCAGTCAAGGCATTTCGGATGCATTCTCCCATGTAAATTAGGTGCATTTTTGATGCATAAAGTAGGGTATCCCGTTGTCTTTAAAGCATCCAGGATGTATTAGATATACTGGGATACCATACAAAAGCGACTACCACGTGCAGAAAAGCGACGAATAAGTCTATCTAGAGGATACAAAGCATGTTAATTTCTCTTCTTGGATATAGACGGGTTAGAAAAAAAGAACTCAATTGCCTGTTAGTTACGGGATTTTAACTTCCAAATATATCTGAATGTATGTATTGGAATAGCGAATGGCCAAACTACCGTTTTTACTTCGGTTTGCGGTTCTATATAAACCACCTAGTCAGAAATCATGGGATTTTCCTTACTTCAAAAATATTATAAAATGAAAGCAGCTTGTTAGTGAATAACCACTTTGATGTCGGTATGCTGAGATCTTTTCCTTCTGATGATATTGAATTGAAGGCAAAAGATCTCAACATACCGACATCAAAGTGGTTATCCACTAACAAGCTGCTTCGTTTTATAATATTTTTTGGAATGAGAAGAATCCGATGGTTTGTTTCTAACGCAGTTCTTCAATTAATTCATCTATTTGATTTGAACGAATCTAACGTAATTAAATAAACAAGCAACAGATTAGAAATCGTCTGTTCAGGAGTATGATAGTCACTTTAGTGGCTAAAGAAACAATGCAGATAGGACACTTTTCTGAAAAAACTTATCTATCTCTCCATTTCTCTTGCTAGAGATATCTTGACTCGGTATCAGGATAATTCTGTGCCTAACAACAGTCTCGATGTATTTTCGTTGCCTTGAATGTGAGTACATGATTTATCCGTGGCTGATGGGCGACTAGTTGTCTTGACCGTAGCTAGTACATTGTACGTTTTTGATGTATTAGTGATGTCTGTCCAATGCACCTAAGCTATTTTTTTTTCCAAACAAACTAGCGACTTAGAGGCGTTATTTTGAAGACAGTAAGGCCGCTTACAGTAAAAAGACGAGAAAATGCACCTAATATGCCGTTAAAACGCACAGTGGACGTATTTTGAAGTCAGCCGAGTGGTTTGTCAAGACACTTTTTTTGACAGTGTACGATAGTTACATTTTCTATCTAGTGTTGTATTTGTCATTGCTTCCCAAAATCCCGCTATCTGTTCTTCTCTTTCCGAATCGCATACAGTCCAAACAAAATAAACCATCTAAATTTTAAAATATTTACAAACCAGGTCATTAGCATAACGAGAGGGAAGTACCAACCTCACAAAAATCAATTTCTTCATTATCGTCTTTATCATACGCTAGAACAAATAAGAAAACAAATTAGCTCCACCAACATAGTATATTTGGTTCTACCACCTTTGAATAATGATTCAGCTAGTTTATGAGCATCTGTTGATTCAGCTGAAAAGAAAACATTAAATATCGCAGCAACTATGCACCACCAGTACAAGTATCATTTCAAAAATGGTCGATTTTTCAAAAGACGTAAAAAATGATCAAGAAATAATGTGAGAATAATCGATGCTACTTTACTCAAGCGCAGCTAGATGTTTATCAGGTAAATCATTAGTGAAATGTTGTTTCACACACGTTTCTAAGTGTTGATTTCAAGTGATAAATTTTTAGTACATTAGCCTTATCACAACAGTCTACAATTGTAGTAACAGCGACATATTCCCGCAAATTATAGAATTCAAAAATACTAGAAGATCACAGACTATTTTAAATATCCTTCGAAAGGAAGACGAGATTGTGCTTCCTTCCCAATATAGCAGATAGTGTACAACTTTTCTTTATACCATGCTTCATACTTAAACTATGACAAATATCTCGGGCTGCCTCTTCAAATTTCGTTCTATCTAATGTATCTTTAAGGTATTTGGTATTTTCATAATCAATATCCATATTATTTTCATTGGCAAAGTAGAGGAAAACATATTTCATTAATTTTAAATTTTTTTCCTCTCTAAAACATTCAAAAATGACACAAATTAAATGGAACTTTAACGAAACAAAATGAAAATTGTGACCCAATGATAATAATATTAGAATAAATGAATCACTTACTTATATCCGGTTACATTCAACAATCGACGTTCTTGAGGTGTAAGTTTTATTTTTGACGTATCAATTTTGGCACTCAGTGTGTATATCGATTGTCGACTAGTAGTTGCCTTCACCGATGCTAAATCTGGATCTAAAGTGGTCGTGATATTAGGAAGAAAATTTTTATTACTCTTCGATACTCTGTTTGTAGTGTGTTCAGATTTTGCTGGAACATTTGTATCATGATTATTATCTTTTGATTTTTTATCAGAACATGCACTATTTTGTGTCTGGTGAATGCTGATTGACTTTTTCTCTGACATTGAGATAGAAAGAGAGATCGTATAAGTGACGAGACCTTTGTAATTTTTAGAAAATGGAGCCGAAACAAAATATTTACGATAAAAACATTTAAATACCATTAAATACAAATAAAAATAGAAAAAGAAAATAGATTATAGTTTATTTCACTGTTTTTCATATTTTATTTGAGCGCCAGAAGCTTTAAAAATTGAGGTAGCGGTAAGTTTGTATCAAATGATACATACGACTGCCGATTCTCTTCAATTCGTTTTAACCTGATCAAGTTAAATCTGAACAGTTTATTGCTTTGTGCACTATTTTATCGCCAAACTTACCTACTCACGATTCTACGTTATGTTTTTATTTGCTTCAAGGTGTATGCAATTGTAGTGGAATTTCATCGGTTAAACCTCATTATATGAATAGATTATGAGAAAAATGTTAACTAAAAATGTTGAAGTGTTCGCGAGTTGTAGATGTTGGAATGACACAAATCCTGATAGTGAAGAATTCTGGCTATATATTGATGAGTTTAATAGGAAAATCGACTTTTGATAGAAGAGAAGGTACTTCCACAAAACGTGTGCAGGTAATAAAACTTTGTTGGTTCTCTGTTACAAAATAATCAATCGGCACATCATACTGCGTGTGACAACATTTTTTCGAAATCTACGCTTGAAAGCTAGTAGTGTCCACAGCTTGTGCTCATGCTTAAACATAAAATGTTCGTTTTTGAAATCCATTCATGAACACGATGTGAACAACAAAAAATTATCACATCAGGGTGCAGCATATTCGATTCAGAGTGCATGCAATGAATAGTTACGTGCAACTTCATGTTTCACATCACAGTCCATGTCTAAGTAGACCTGTAAAAACAAGGAAACAACGAAGTCTGCTTTAAACAAAATTTATATTTTCGACAATATCTCATGCGGGCATTTTTAGCTCAACACTGGCAATACGTCGTAATAATGTGCAAATGCCTTAAGATACTCGTTAAGAACTTCATCCAGATAAACAATAGTCTAGGTTTATCGCCATCCATCGATAAAACACGACAGAAGAGACCATCACGATACATCCATGGATCACTTACAAGGAAACCTATGGACATTTACCCCTCCGCTTTCATTCATTCATACGTCGATCGATAGAGGATATCGAGGTTGTAAAAGCTAAAAAGGATTCGGACCAATGGCTTTTTCTTCAAAAGTTATAGGCATT
>CAJNOQ010004085.1:0-18390 GCA_905250885.1 Didymodactylos carnosus | reverse complement strand
CCTTCACTATTAGAATCAACTCGTCAAGAGCTACAATTTGTTGTATAATTATGCAATGTTTCGTTCATTTTCACCGACTTCCGTTTCATCCTCACCAAAAACTTCAGGTGTCTAGAAAACCACTTTCCACACGTTTTTTCAAAAAAGCGTAAGCGAGACCTTTAGATTATTTTTGATGCTTTACACGACGGGCAAATTGAATTTTTCGCGGCTAATAGTGAATGTAATAGTGGGCGGACCTGCGCGGAAAGACCCGTGAGTAATGTTGCTAGAGAGAAAACGTTGACTCAGCAAATTTCAAGGATAGTACTTCGAAGTTAAATGATCTCTCCTTTTTTTTCTGCAAAATGCTGTTTCCGATAGTTCGTTTATTTTTATTATTTCTGGAAGACTTTAGTATATATATAAGAACCCCTGTTTAGTTAGCATAAATAGTTCTTAAGTTATTGGGGTGTTGATTTTAGGTGTTTTGAAGGCTTTTCACTTCTCATTTTAGATCGTTCCATCTTCCAGAACTACTCCAAGCGTTGACTATTCGTCAAAGACAGCGGCAAAGCTGACTATCGGCACACATGGGAAAGATCCAGGTAGATTTAATTGTCCAGTGGACGTCGCATATAGTCAAACCAGCGGACAGATTCTTGTCGCTGATAGCAATAATCATCGAATACAAATATTCAACGGAAATGATGGTCGACATTGTACAAGTTTTGGTGAGTTATACTGGACTATAACACTGGCCTATAAATAGTGTGACTTTGAACGATCTTCTCTTGTTTTCTAAGGTGGAAAGGGTACAGCAAATGGAAAATTTGATTGTGTCAGTGGTTTATGTATAAATTCAGCTCAATATATTTATGTATCAGATCGAAATAACCACCGCGTACAAATATTTGACCGATACGGAAGGTTTATTCGCACTCTAGGTTCAACTGGAGACGAAGGTGAATTAAAACATCCGTGTGGCATAGCAGTTGATAATCTCGGACACGTTTACGTTTGTGATAAAGAAACGAATCGGATCGTTGTATTCCATGAAAGTGGACGATATATGCGTTCATTCGGTACTCGGGGTACAGGTCAAGTACAATTCGATAAACCATCTGCTATTGCGCTAACAACTGATAATCGTCTTGTTATTAGTGACACATCAAATCATCGAATTCAAATTTGTGATCCATTTGGAATCTTTTTTCTCACGTTCGGTTCGGAAGGAACCGAAAACGGATACTTTAAGTCCCCACGCGGAGTCACCGTCGATTCGGAAGGTTTTATACTTGTCGCTGATTCGGGAAATAGTCGTATCCAAATATTTCGATCGGACGGAACGTTTGTTTGTCCATTTGGCTGTGATGGAACATCAGCGGGGCAATTTCGACAACCAGAAGGACTAACTGTTATGTCTAATGGTGATGTAGTCATAGCAGATAAAGAAAATCATCGGATACAAATAATGTGATTTTGAATTTTTTTCGCGATTTTTGTTTATATCAGATGAGTAATTTACTTTATTCTTTATTCTTTCACACAGTGATAGCAAGCGTTTATTGCTTGCCTGTTTTTTATGGTTGCTTTCTTTCCTATAGTTCAATATGCGCTGGATCGCTGATGTTTCACTATAATAAACTTCTATTACCGCTTTTTTCATTTTTAAGCAGTAGACGTTCTCAGAACATTTCATTTTTGAAATAATATTCACGCTTGATTGATTATATACGATTTTTAGTTGATTAAATATCAGAACTGGGATCGGGCTCTGTTGTCTGCATAATACTTGTGCAGGTATCGAATTGTTTCAGATATGAAATCTGCAGCTATTTAGCAAAATATGGTTGATGAAGATAATGCACCACAAGTTTATTTACTTGGGAAAACATCCTTAGTTGCTAGTAGTCGAAATCAGTTTTATATACGAAATGATCCAGTATTGCAAATTGCTTGTGGCGACCAACACACAATTATTGTGACACAAAGTGGTCGTGCATTTGCATTTGGCGATAATAGTTCTGGTAAGTATGTATAGTTCTATATCTTTCGCATGGTTTAAACTAAACTAACTTTCTTTTATTTTCAGGACAACTTGGTTTGGGACACAATGATAAAGTTGACAAAGTATCGTGTATTAAAAGCTTGAAGTTTAATGATGATCGTGAAAAAGTATGTTTAGCAGCATGTGGTCGCGAGCATTCGATTGTGACAACAACCAAAGGTTCCCTGTACAGTTTTGGTTCGAATTCTATTGATCAGCTGGGAATTGATACTAATAAATATAAAGGAGAATCAACAGAATCAAAATCATCATTGTATTCAAAGCCAACAAAACTTGACAGTTTACCAGCAAATATTATGTGGAAACGCTTGGCAGCGGGAGCGGAACACAGTTGTGCACTAACAAAACAAGGCACAGTTTATGTATGGGGATCGAATTCAGACGGACAGTGTGGATTTCCTAAGCAACAAGAAACAATTAAATTACCAAAAGAACTGAAACTACAATATCGTGTAAAAGAAATTGTAAGTGTGCAAAAGAAAGGAAATTTATCGATTTAATTTAATTTTCTTGTAGGCATGCGGTTATTATCATACAGCACTTGCTAGTGATGATGGATCGTTGTATACATTTGGAAATAATAGTGATCAACAATTAGGACGTTCTTCGTCAGAAAAACAAACTGGACCTATCCATGTTCCATTACCAAATCCTGTCAAGTCTGTCGCATGTGGAAACCAGCATACAGCTGTTCTAACAGATAATGGCCATATTTTAGTAGTCGGTAATGGTGAACGAGGTCAACTAGGATTAGGACGATCTTTGTCGTCAACGGAACGTTTTGAACCAGTTAATGAGTTTAAAGGAAAAAAAGTAATAGCTATCGATTGCGGTGAATCTCATACAGCGGCCATTGTAGGAAAAGGAGATTTATACACGTTTGGCGATGGAAGTCATGGAAAATTGGGCGTCAAAGATGGAAAGGTAGAAAGTGAATTTTTACCACGCCTTGTTGATAAATTTCGACATTTAACTGTTCTAAATGTATCGTGTGGTGGTTGTCATACGATATTGCTTGCTCAAGAAAAGTCCACAAGCAACAAAAATGCATCAGATTCGGATGATGACATTAAAGGTATGTGTAAAAAATAGTAAAATTTTTTGTACTGCCCTAGTATATGAATATTAGAATAACACGAGATGACCTTCTGAAAATTTATGCTAGTGTTTAGCAAACAAAAATCTTTTCAGACTTTGTAGAAAACCACTCTTGATTAGCAATCTTTCCTACATTTTCTTTAGATACGACATTAAGTGAAACTCATGTGAAATCTCTTTCAAATAATTTATCGAAAACAATAACGTCTTCTCAATCGCATCGCTATCCTCCGCGTCATAATCCCACAATGCGTACTGAGCCCACATCAGATGACGAGAACGAATCGAATGAAGAATTTTCATCTTCTATGAAAAGTGCTACATTCAATCAAACACGCACGCTAACAAATGGCAAACTAAAACCTAAAGAAAGTTTAACACATAATCGACCATTAGACACTCGCGATGAATTTACTCGAACTGGTACATTGGATCGTACAACAAAATTACAAAAGCTGACCACAGCTGATAATGATGCAACATCAGATAGAGATTTGAGAAAAACAACGTTACAATCTCTTAGTACACAAGCTCGGAACAATAGCAGTCGATTAGTGCCTTTTGATCAAAATAATAACAGATCACTGCTAACTGAGCATGATCGACGTGATCTAAGATTAAACGCTAAAAGTTATGATGATGATGATGATGATGAAAATAAATTAAGAAGTCAGACATATGCAAAAAAAAATCGATTTGATGAACCACCAATTAAAAACTCGCATACTGCTTACGATACATTTGATAATGAACAAAAGCCTCAGTCAGATCGTTCAAGACGTTTAGCACCGCTCAGGATTGTAAATAATGAACGGGATTCGTCACCAAAACGCACGCACAGTTCAGATATAACAGTAAGAAGAACGCCCATAAAAAATATGGAAGAAGATAGCGAAAATTCAGAAAATGAAAATTATACCTCACGAAACAATAATAGAGAATCTCTCAGAAACAGCAATGCACCCAAACTCTCAGCACACATTTCCTCAACAACGAAAAATAATAAAGGGTCACCTGATATGCGTAGTAATCGAAAATCCAGCATAAAGCAAAGCGATGACAGTGATGACAAACCATTATCATCGAGTAAAAAAACGTCCACTTCAGCGATTAATCAACAACTGAGACCAAATACACGTGTAAACTCTACCACTCAGAACAGTCCTTTAGTACGAAAAGCAAATACAACACGTCAAACTCAACAACTAGCTTCGAATGATGAAGATGATGGTAGTAGCGATGGTGATTACCGAGAAACTAATCGAAATCAAATTCATAATCATCAGACCGTGCGTCGAGGATCATTGCCAAATGATTCGCGGAGTGCACCATACACGGGTTCATTGCATCGAGATGAAAATCAAACAATAAGTTCGAGACCGCCTGCCAGTAATCCATCAAGAACTAGTTTTAAACGTACTGGGCAAACATCATCAAACGAAACACTTGTTACGTCATCGACGAAAACGAATTCAAAAACAAGTGAACCAACATCACAACAAGCAGGATTTTTCTCACGTTTATTTCATCGGACCGGCTCGACAACAAGCACAAAGCCGTCCACACCCACTAGCTCTATGCAGACTTCAACAACTCAAAAAGCAGTCAAATCAGATACAACAATCACGCAATCTCATTCAAATACTACATCTAAAACATGTGTTGTCATGTAATTCAGCATTTTGTCTTAATCTTGTTTTAAATTTATTACACACACGTCGGCTTATTTTCTTTCAGCTGTTTTATAACTATCTCTATAAAGATATAGTGAAAATGTTTGTTTTTTAAACATTGTACAGCACTTTGATATAAATGGGAATACTAATGAAATTAGTTTTTTGTACTTTTGTGTAGTGGCTATTTATTTGTATGTAAAAAATTTAATTTAGTTTTTCTATTAGGCATAATTACTTTTTTTTCTCTATTTTACTGGAGCCAAATTTGTACAGAATTTGCGTTTTTAATTTAATTCTGTTGCTTATTCAGATGAAGTTGATTTACATTGTTACTTTAACTTTTAATTGTCTTATTTGGGCATTAAATAAACGCAACCGTGACGTCTGTTAAGAATTATTACAATAGACAATATAAACTGGAACAAATTATATTGAGCTCTGCGGCTGATCCGCGCCGAATATTCGTGTTCGTCAATGAATAAAGCATCTATCATTGGGATTTAGTTCGTTGTCAGAGTAACAACCTTTTGTTGTTATTCACAAGAAGATAGCGTACCATATGTTTTTGTAGCTGCTTTACTGTACTACTCGTACTTGTTTGTGCTGAAAGTAGTGCAAAAATTGTTTTAAATGTGAACTAGGGTAAGACTGCTAGGTATTGACCGACTCTGATGATGTGTGCTCTAAGAATTGTATCGGTCAACTGTCCGATAATTTTTCTGTGCGTAATCACAACTGTCAATATATGTTCAACTCGAAAGGCGTGGTTACGATTTTTCATTCCGAATCGGATTACACGTACGGCTACGGAGCGTGATTAAAAAACAAATGATTGTGAAAATGGCTAGGAAACTGAATTAGGCTGATTTATGCATGTGTGCGACAGCGAAATTAAAAAGTTTCTATTAGTTGAAAGTTTCTAAGTATAATTTTACTGCAGGTTTCTGACAATTTTATCAAAAAATGAATGAGCTCAATTGAAATTGAGCGATTGAATACGAGGCGTGGTTACGATTTGTTTATCCAAGTTAGATCATACGATTTGCTAATGTCTATAAGCACGATACTTACGAGGATAGGTCCTCAGTAAACTTCTCAGATTTTGATGAAATATATATTGCATGTTTGAGTAAAGTACGCTGATCGCAAACCTTCAAATCTCATATCTAAATAGTTGAGAAGATACAGACAATTTAGTAGAAAAAAGGCTGAAAGTTGTGCTTTTTAAATAAACCATAACTTTTGATAGAGATCTTCTCTAAGACTACAAGTAATTTTATTTTGCAGAGAAATAGTATGTATGTCCATCACTGGTTCACTTAACACTCAACAGTTGCAAGTTTATCAAAAATATTTTCGTTTTTTGTGTTGTTGATCATGCACAACCAGCAGGTTTCTTTTGATAAATTTGCAACTGTTGAGTGTTAAGTGAACCAGTGATGGACATACATACTATTTCTCTGCAAAATAAAATTACTTGTAGTCTTAGAGAAGATCTCTATCAAAAGTTATGGTTTATTTAAAAAGCACAACTTTCAGCCTTTTTTCTACTAAATTGTCTGTATCTTCTCAACTATTTAGATATGAGATTTGAAGGTTTGCGATCAGCGTACTTTACTCAAACATGCAATATATATTTCATCAAAATCTGAGAAGTCTACTGAGGGCATTCTCTCATTAGTTCAAAATCAATCATCAGCTTCTCTTTTGCTTATTTCAAATGCAGTTGTGTTATCTAGACCTATTCTTATCAGCAAACAAAGTCTCTTCTAACGTAACTTGGTTTTTCACAACATTTGTATGCCTGCCACTTCTTTCGATAAAGCAACAAAGGAGAGTCTCTCAGTGAATTGATTAATTAAAAAAGAAATTTTTTGTTTACATTCAATAATTGATCGTGCGAGATATACAAAAAAGCGAGAAAAACATTTGAAATTGCGAGAAAATTCATTCACTTGTACGTGCAACGATAGTTTTGAGCATTAATCTACAGCGGAACACGAATTGTTATTAGATTAAAATGTACTTGAACAACAAACTTAAACAATTCGACTTTTACGATTTCTTGCAACTGCTTCTAATATATAAATAATCATTCCAACAAATGCAATAACAGCAGCAATAACGGCGTTTCTATGATCATGATAAGTGGGATATTCACTCCATAGACGATTAGCTTCAACAGCAGCAAGCACACCAAAAACGAACAAGGCAACAGCAGCGACAAATGCAAATATTGTTCTTAAACGATTCAATGGCGCTATTGTTCCTGGAAGAAGAAAAGAAAAAGAATGCATCATTAACGTCAATATCTGAGTCAGTTAAATCATACATCATACCGTCTGTTATCCACACTTGTTCAACTAACAAAAAGCCACTCATACATAACACTAGAAAATGGAATGAATACAATGGCTACGTCTCAAAAGGGATACAAATCCATACTTCACAATGTATCTATTTTAATCAATTAAAAAGTATCTCTTTTGAAAAACGAATATTTTCACAAGAAATTGCGTTTCTCAGAAGAGATACAATTAATTATAGATTCTCTCATTTCTCTAAAGAGATATATTATCTCCCATTTCTATATTCCAAATAAAAGTGAAATTAAATGAGAGGTAGAATCAATCAAGATTATCTTCAGTGGTAATTAGTACTTATATTTGAAAAAAATTCATTTTTCAAAAAGTTAATTTGTTAACTGTTTGTAATTTTAATCTTTGGTGTCTTCATCCTCATCCGTGCTAGTATCCGAACCACGAGAACACTTCTAAATAATTGTTTTTATTTATACGCTGACATCGACATTAAAAAAGATTTTTTTTTAACAATATGGCAGAAGCGAACGTCTTTTTAACTTTGCTTTCGTACAAAATCTATGATAGTTTTTTGAAGAGTGAGACAACATTGCTTTGAGCAGTATTATTTATAAACATTTCGAAACAACAGTTGACGTTTACGATTTACAAACAGTTGACAAATTAACTTCGTTTTGAAAAATGAATTTTTTTTAATAATAAGTACTACTTACTTACCACTTAAGATAATCTTGATTGCTTCTATCTCTTATTTAATTTCATTTTTATTTGGAATATAGAAATGGGAGATATTATATCTCTTTAGAGAAAGAATCTATAATTAATTGTATCTCTTTTGAGAAACGCAATTTCTTATCAAAATATTCGTTTCTCAAAAGGGTATCGTCCCGTTTCGTCGACAAATCGGGGACTTCAAAGAATATACATCAGAGAATTTCAAAGGCGGGAGGGGCGGTGTGAGAGTGAGTGTTGACGAAACGGGACTGAATCCTCAAAAGAGATACTTTTTAATTGTTTAAAACAGATACATTGTAAAGTATGTTCTCTTTTGAGACGCTACAAATACAATGTTTCGAACATGATCAATCTCCGAATGAATGATTAGCTTACATATTGAGAATATGATATAATATCCTGTTGAATAATATCGAGCATAACGAACCATATAATAATTAGACAAATAACAATGGATAACACCGATCGCAGTACATACAACTGCTAAAGCCATTAAAATAATAATGACACGTCTTAAATCAGCCATGACTTATTAATCTAAATTAATAAGAACATAAAAGTTGACTCCAACAATAAAACGATCAAATGCTAAAAATAATGGATAATCATCTTAAAATATTCTGTCTTTCTTCACAAACTTTCCTGAAAATCAGATAATAGTCAACCATCAGTAGAAAATCTAATTTTAGAAAATTGAATAAAATCCGAAAAACTATTGTCTTGTTCTAAACATCCATTATCATTGTTAAAACATGATTATCAAGTAAAAAAATTACTTACTGAATAGATAATAATATAATGTTAAAGAACAGCTATTGTTATTGTGTTATTAATTGGTTTCGTATTAACATTCGTAGTAGTAGTATCGTTCGTGATCGAGATTTTTATTTTTTACAAAGAAAAAAGTCTTTGTTGCATATAGACAACTAATACAAACATAGTCTAATAGAATAAGTATACACAATCTTTAATAAATAGGATTAGTAGATAATTTATATATATTTGGCTATACTTCAATCCATCTAGACGACACAACCACTCGGGCAAAAATTAATTAAAAAAATACAGCTCATTATAATTTTTTATATAAAAATGTGAACACTTGACTTAAACAAGTAAAAAGACGTCATACTATCAAGAGGAGTCATTAGAGTAAAGCATAAGACTATTGTCCATTCAAAAAAAGAATAACCCATGAGTGTTTTTTTAATAACTCAAGAACGGAAGCACTTAGCGACCTGCGGTTTTCACCAATAGAAAGAGCGAAGCGTGGGACGTAGGTCTATATAACATATGATGAGTCTACTGGTAAAAATATGCGTTACTTACGGCTTTAAATTTTAGTGAAAACTGCAGTACAATATACCCAGTCTTGAACATTAACCTCGGAAGACAACTGATTCAAATGTCAGGTATACGTTGAACCATACCTCTTCTTTATTCGAACTCAGCAAAATAAAATCTTGAAGTTGTTCTGTTGAAAAAGAAGACCTTCAGCGATAGAAAGGAAGTTGGAGGTTTCGAAAAAAATGTTGATTATTTGATGGCTTTTGGGGAAATTTACTCAAAAATTCCTGATATATGTTTTGTATAATATAATAATTGTTACATAGGTCTACGTCCCGCGGTTCGCTCTTTCTGATGGTGAAAACTGCAGGTCGCTAAGTGCTTCCGTTCTTGAGTTATTAAAGAAACAGTCATGGGTTATTCTTTTTTTGAATGGACAATAACTTGATATAACCCGGAAAATTTTTCATTTTATATGTAATATTTTAGGTGCATGGAGATAATGAATAAAAACAATGAGAAAAACTCCTCTAGAAACTCAAAGTATCTCTTCTCTCTACTCCTGGAAAAACGAGTCATTCTCTAGGATAGGATTCTATCAAATACAAGATTCCTGTGAGATTTTACAAAGAAATTTCTTGTGATTGCTTGTTTTTCAGGAAGTATGTCGGGACTTCATCTAAGATTGTCAAACAATTGATAAAGCAGATCGTCTATGACCAATATTTGTTTAAAGTTCAGTTACAAAATGTTGTATTTAGACGCATTTAGCCACGACCTATGTTTTACGTTGAAATCAGTATTTATTATCATTGATTTTCTTAAGCAACTTTACTAATATAATAAAATTATCATAGTTTTGTTTGCTGATGTTTTTGAAACCGATTTCTATTTTGAATATGTTAGAAGGTTAGAAATTAGTCATGTAGCTTATATCTACCTAAATAAAACCCCATAGCTTTAATGGCATCATCTATCATCTACCTTATTGATCTTCGACCTTAAACAAAAATACTTCTTCAATGCGTGTGTACCAAAATTCTTGTTCATTAATAGATCAGTGACAGTTCAGCGCAAAAAAAAATTATTTATAAAGTTCTTTTAGTGAACTACTTCATGTCACGCATCGTTATGTGGCGAAGTATATAAGCATCGGTTGCATCTTTGCGGGAAATTAAGCGCTAATATATCCTGTCTTTAGTGGAAGAATATGTTCTAGACTCGATCATACAGAAAACCTTTTTCAATTGAGCTCATTCATTTTTTGATAAAATTGTCAAAAACCTGCAGTAAAATTATACTTAGAAACTTTCAACTACTAGAAACTTTTTAATTTCGCTGTCGCACACATGCATAAA
The DNA here is from genome assembly GCA_905250885.1 of Didymodactylos carnosus. Lineage (NCBI taxonomy): Eukaryota > Metazoa > Rotifera > Eurotatoria > Philodinida > Philodinidae > Didymodactylos > Didymodactylos carnosus. Next base: position 7,865 of record CAJNOQ010004085.1, on the reverse strand, counting down.
TCAAGCCAAATTCAGTTTTCCTAGCCATTTTTACAATCATTTGTTTTTTAATCACGCTCCGTAGCCGTACGTGTAATCCGATTCGGAATGAAAAACTACTATCTGTTCAAAAATACAGTGCATTCCATTGATTTTTCGATAATTTTTGATAGTTTTAATTAGTGTACCGTATTTTATAGAAAAATCGTGACATCGTTTATTGATCAGTCATACACTTATTCATATTTTTGTCTAATATGTGGTGAATGACCGAGATGAGTTCTCTTTCAGTGCCCACGCACGCGATTCTATCCCAACTATATATTATTAAGGCGAATATTGTAAATAATATGTCTGACAGCATTTTGGGAGCGAACAATTATGAAAAAAATTCGAAGAATATAAACAATTTGGAGTCATATCACTAAAAGTCACTATCGCAGCGATACTCGTACTAAAATTATGATTCGTATTATGTATTCACATAAACATCAAACTAAGATAACAAAAAAAAAAAAAATTTTTTTCATCGATTTATCACTTTGATCTTACTTGTATTTTAGATGTGATTTATATTTTCATAATATTTTAATTTATCGTATTTCTTTAATTTTCTGTGCATTTCTTCTGTATACTGATGGAGGCTAACCAGCCGAAACATCCATCTTATTATATAATTAATTAACTTTATACGGGATAAAAGCATTAAACCATTTATTTATCTCCATTTCTGTAAAGAACAGCCATGAACTTTAATATTGAAAAGATATTTATTACAGACTAGATTAGAATTCAGGCGGTTTCGGTATCATACTAGGCTCATTCGGCATTCCGATCCAGCCTTGTCCAATTTAGAATCGAGATGCTTGTTTATGTTAATTCTAAATGGACCTAGTCGAATTTAGAATTAGGATAGGCCAAATTAGAATTCCGAATTCGGGTCAGAACGATTTGAAATGAAACCACTATCCGGTCAAAGATAAAGTGCACTCTATTATTTTTGAATAATTTTGATAGGAATGAGATAGAGTCTTGTGGTTTTTACCATTTTATAGAGAAGACGTAAGGGAATATCTGTGAAAAATAAAGTTGCTGGGACAACCTGTATATAGTGTACTTTGAAGCATATCATCGATATTTGTTTGCACTAATCTTAATCTCATGAGACATTGCAACAATCGAGCACTGAAAAAATATTTCGAAAAAAATTCAATAATTATGTTCAAAAGTAAATAATTAGTAATTGATGACAATAAATCAAAATGATCTTCATCAAGGTAACTACATAAAATAACTCAAAATGTTCTCTAACATTAAAGTCAATATTACGTCTCAATAATATTATTGTATTTATGCAAAAAAAATGCTTTGATAGAAATTAAATTTTGTGATTTATTTGACTTTTGAACTTTTCAATTTATAGGACAAATTTGGGAGGGACAAAATTATTTTAGAAAAATGTTCAAGGATTCTCGAAAGAAAGGTCATACTGCCTGCGAAGAAGAAACTGAAATGGTAACGTTTTTGTTAGTATTGTGAGATCGGCACACATCTATAATATAAAGTCAGAAAATCAGGTTATCTACTATCCATTTCAAAATAGAAGGTGAGTTACGGCTACTTGAATAACTACCGAACGAAAATAGATAGCGATCTGCGGTTTTCTATATTTGATGGAGGACAGTCGGGGCTATAATTCTGTTGGAAAATTCAGTCTCTTGAAAAGATTTACCACAGTGTACCTTTCGAAACCAAATGTCCAAGGTTGTCGTTCCAAAAATCTACTTCATAGTAAATTGGATTAGAAGGTTGTAGAGTGACTTCTGTTATATATCCACGTCTGTTTAGAGCAGTACTTTGCTATGTAGTAGATTTTTGGAACAGCAAGCTTGGACATTTGGTTTCGGAAGGAAGAGGTCTCATTTTATAGTCCAGACTTTTCTCTACAGTAGACTGTGTTCAGTTCAAAATGAAAAGTTTTCTGCAAAAAAGAGGAGGGGGGGAGGGGACGGTACCCTTAAGAATTAACTTTTTGTTGAAATAACGGATTATAGGCCAGACATTTCCCTACAAAATGGTATTTCGTGCGGTTCTATACGACTTTATTACAAAAAGTTATATGCACTCTTTCCAAAAGTCTTATACCATGTAAAACGGTGTATATAGTAAATTTTGTAAAGAAAACGAATTTTGAAAAAAGAGCTTTTTTGTAGAACGCTTATAATTTTTTGCAGTAAAGCCGCACTGAAGCACACGACATACCATTTTGTAGAGAAATGTTTGCTCTTCAAACCAAAATGATTACAGTTCCTCTACCACAACTGTATTAAAGTTTGTTAAAAATGATGTCTTCTTTCTTTGTACAAATACAATTTTCGATATTATCAATAAAATATTAATAACTCCGAAACAAAAAATTGTAAAAATTTTTTCAAAAAAAGTTTTGAAAAGTTTACTAAATGTGGATTTCAAAGTGTACGTTTCACTTCAGGAAAAAGCTTAATCGATAAAACCCATTGGTTTTAATTTTGTGCAAAGACTTATGCAGCAGATGTTTTATTTCGTTAACTAGTGTTATATGTGAAAATTCATGGTATTTCATTCAAATAGTAACGTCAAATCAAACATATATCAATTGAAATGATAAATTTAAATTTCACACATAATTTCTATATTAATCGAGAGTCTTCGTTATATAGTATGATTGAACATATTACGAAAATATTTGGCAATTTTATTTACACTGTTTATTTTACAAAAAAAAAGTCAAGTTTAAACATGAAAAAAATACAAAAAACTGTTCGTCATTTCGTAAGATACTTGTGGTCGTTTCTTTACATTGGTTTCCACAAAATATTTTTCTTCCCAACAAGAATTCAAATTCATCTACTATTTTAAAAAATGTCAAGATAAAAAGACGCATTCTCATCAGAATAAAAGATATTTTTGTAAACTGAATCACCATACATAAGCAACATTTTTCGATTTATAGAGAGATACTACAATCAAGAAAGTGTTCTAGAATGATAGAAAAAACGAAAGTAGAAAGTAAACAGTACAAGACGATAAACTTTTAAAAAAGCAAAGTAAAAAATAGTTCAACAAAAGTTTATCACCAGATCATATTAATAGTAAATTATCTTAAATTGTGATTGATCATAAAATTAGAATAAATAACAATAATCATACTTTATTCAATTTTTCTTAAACAAATAAATTATTCTTCTTCAACTCGATATCGTAAACTTTTTAAATTTACATCATCATCATCATCATCATCATCGTCTTTATCATTTTCTTCATCATTCATCATTTGTTGTTCACTGTCATATCTTCTCATAATATCCAAAACAAAAGTTGGTGGTGGAAATTTTAAATTTGTCTGTTGTTGTTCTAAAGTGTGTGGAGATTCTGTATGTACTTCTGTAGTGGTACGTACATCAAGAAATATCATTTTGATTATATAATTATTTGCACGTGTTGGATCACGAACAAGTCCAAATGTTTGTTCAAATATTCCTAAACATGTACTTTGTTGATGAATTGTACCATGTACAAGTATCATAACGAGACCGTGAGGTGATTCATAAATTTGATTATTATTTATATTTGGATTAAATCTTAAATTATATTTAACAATATAATCACGTAAATGACAGTAAACATTTTGTGATCCAGTTATTCGTCTATTTTCTTGCGTTATAACAAGATATACATCATCAAAAAAATGTTCTGGACAAAAATTTTTTGAATTATTCCAATTTGTATAAAACCATTCAGTAAATTGTTCAGATAATTGTCGAGTATAATCTGATGTTGTTTGATACTGATATTGTGTTTGTTGTTGATAAATTGGACAAATAGTTTGTGATGAATGTTGATAATTAAAATAATCATTTTCATTACAATCTGTAACTTTAATTGATGAATTCCAATGTTCAACAATCATTTTAACTAATTTTACTTTATCAATACCCGGTGATATTGATATTGATTTTCTTGCTAAATATTGAAGTAATAAATCACGACGAATCTTTTTTCGACGTAATAATTCCATAGGTGATTGAGAAAATGATATACATGCATCAATAGCTTCTAAACGATTATTTGTTGGATTTAACGATTTAGTAACGGTATCTTTCAATGACATTAATTCTGAATCGGATAACATTAAAAGTAATTCTTTAGCTCCTTTTATTTCAGAATTATTCATGATGATAAATTGATCTATAATTAGAAAACAATAGAGAAAAAAAACACAACTAGATTTTTGAATATCAATTTTACGATAAATTAGCTAAAGATTTTATTTTTATTTTTTTATAAGATCAAAGAATATTTTATTTCTCATTACAGGAAATCATAAATGAAAATCTAAACACCCAGTTTTTTATGCTAATGTCTTCTGATATGACACATTCTCCTTTTTCTCCTTTCCTACGTATGTTTTTCTTTTTTTCAATCTTTTTTCATTCGCATGACTTCACTCGCATCTTTTAAAGAAGAATAAAAATATGTTTTCGAATTGTCAGACGTTCGCAAAAATATTATGAGATGTAAAATACCTAACAATAATGTTAGACAAGTCTTCCTGTCGATAAATCACAGCTTTATCAGAAGTGCTCCAAATCTCTTAGTTGAATGCAAGTCAATGATTTATAAATAAGTGTTCCGAGAGGTTACGATCTAAAATGCTATTTTTTTTCTAAATCAAATGTTAATTCCCACATGGCAGACTGAAAAACCGATGGGATGCTGTTCACTAGATAAATCATTGATACAAGTACATTCTAACATATTTAAAATCGTATACGGTTGACATTATAAAAATACTCATCATCGTTTATTCTATTCATTTTAGAAAATTAAAATTTGAAATTAATACTTTTTGGAAATAAACAAAAATTTTATAGATCCATGTTATTGTGCAACATGTGATATATTAACGAAAGTAAAAAATATAGAAAAATATCAAGCTAAAGTTTGTATATTAATTACGAGAGAAAACCACCGTCAATAATTTACCTTTTTTGTTTTACTTTTTACTTTATGTATTATTGATGCAAACAAAAGCTATGAATAAATAGAAAATAATTCAAAAATAAAAAAAAACATACTATAATCAAAAATGAAGAGAAAACAACAATCGGTGTATGAAAACAAATTAGATAGCAACCAATAACTTCCATAAATATAACTTTTTTTCAAAAAAAAAATCGGCAAATATAAAGTCTAAAAGACGTTTTACTTACAGAATAAGTGGGAAAATATTTCTTGAATTTCTCATCACAGTTTAACAAGCTTATACAGATTTTTGTTTTGAAAATATGAGATGTTTTTGTACAAAAACAATAACAAAAAATTGAATACAATTCTGTCTGTAATTTTCAACACTATTCTGTGAACCATTTTAAAATTAAAGTTTGTCGACGAGTAAATTCGTTGATGTATAACTGTAAAGCATTAAGAGATAGTTAAGAAAATAAATACTAAAGGAGAAAAGAAGTTAAAAATGCTTTCATGATTCGCAATTGTGAGTAATAAAGTTAATCCTAGCCCCAAAATTTTCTGATTTTTTCGTCCATTATCTGCCAAAAAAAGAAAATACTCGTCTAATCCGAAAATAAGAGAAAAGTCTGAATATTTTCTCAATTAATACTTCATTATGTCTAAAAATGAGGTCTGGGAAAACACATTCTTTCATCATCAATCTGATTTACTCTTTTTCATTTTGTCTTATTATATCGACCTACGAGAAATCACATATCTAGACATATATAGACCTCATTGAACATAAATATTAGAACTGTTGGAAAATAATAATACATCAAAACAAGGAAAACATAACGAAAAAAACAAACATATTACAATTCATAAAAAAGTAAAGAAACAACCGAATGTAACAAATCTATTGTAAAGATCAATTGATGGTCATTAATAGTGCCACACATTAGAAAAAATGGATGGAATTATTAGAAAAAAACTAATAGATAATTTTATACGTAAGATTACGAGATATAGACGGATGGACCATAAACCTCGTTTAAAATAACGATATTAATTAATTTTTTTTCAACGACTATAATAAACACGATAATACAATGTTTTTGAACGCCATAATGAAAATGAATTATCAAATTTCAATAAATAAACACCGTGACCTGGATAAGGATGATTTCCAGCGTATATTTCTTCTTGACAATCACGACGAAAAATTGGAATGATTTCATCTTGATAGGGTTTTTGTGCTTTACTTCCTTTTTCAATATCTTTTTTCTCAACTAAAAAGATATAAAAAAAATGATATGACAAAAATCTAATGAATTATAACAAAAAAATTGACAAATGTTGATAATTATCTTACCGCCTTCTTCACCTTCCTCTTCCTCTTCACTTGAATCACTGACGTGAACAGTGACTGTATTTGATTGAGCTTTTGTCCATTCAAAATACAGACCAAAACCAATATCATAATAATCAGTGGCAAATTCCCAAAATATACATCGACCATCTTCATGAGTAGGTACACGAACCTTTTGTTTAATTTTGAATTGATTTAAATATCAATTATTTATATGAACATACAAAGATTACTTACAGTCACTGTTTCACCACTACCAATTTTAATAACAGCGTCTTTCTCTTTTCGTACATGTTCTTTAAATTCTTTGATGTCTTTACGAGTCCACATATTAGCTGGAGCAATGGGAGGATATTCTATAAATAAGAAGATTGAAGAATGTAAACACTTTCTGTTTTTTTTACATACCACGAACAATTTCTTCTTCTTGCAATTGTTGTTCACTTGTTGATTGTGAATTTGGATCAGTTTCATCAATTTTAGTCGCTGAAGACATAGGTAAGACATCTAAACCATCATTTTGTGAATTTGATATTGATTGTGGACTCCTCAAATCGGTTGATGATGTTTGATACGTAGATGTTCCTGGTATTGATGATTGAGAAGTAGTTGTACTATTATCTATATCTATAGACTGAAATTGAGATTGAATTTTTTCTATTTTTCGTTGATCATTATCACCACCACCATTAGTATTCAATTGTTGGGAATTTGTTTTATTTTGCATAACAGCGGACGATTGTTGCTGTTGTTTACTCTGCAAAGCGAAACAAATTATTAAAGAAACAAATCGATTTTATATACCTATTATTTCATTTCATTACTTGAGTGATAGCTCCTAAGGCAGATGTTGCTTTTATTTGTTGTTGTTGATGAATTAATTGTTGTTGATAAACTTGACTCATATACTGCTGAAAATGTTGCTCTTGTAATTGTCTAATTAAATCTTCTTGCTATAAAATGGAGAATTAATTTATGCATTATCAATAATTTTACAATTCAAACCTAGTTTACAGCTTGAGAATTATCACGATGTTGTTCTTCAGCGTATGCTTTGAATTGAGGATATGTTTGTTGATTTAATGCGTCTTGTATTTGTTTTCTAATAAATATGAAAAAATAAATTATAAAATTCTTATTTTTTATTTAGTTCATTTCCTAGATAAATACTTTTGTTGTTCTTCTCGTTTTTTTTTAATTTCTTCTAATTTTATCACTTCTTCTTCTTGTTTTTTTCTATTTTGTTCCGCTTCTTGCTCTAACGTACGTTGTTTTTCATCTTCTTGTCTAGAAAATAGAAGAAATAATATTTCTAATAGGAATAAGAAATGATCGATTCAATATGTATATTAGCTGTCATGAAACTAATCAGATAAATTAAACAACACCTTTCAGCTATTTAACCCTTTCAGGACCGGTTTAATTTTTATATAAAAAGTGCTGTTCAAAAGTTGAAGACCTTTTTTATTTTGCAATATCTCGGCTTCCCTGACAGATAGAGACTTCATCCTTTTGTCAAAAGAAA